>ML283511.1:0-15035 GCA_005239495.1 Nicotiana undulata | reverse complement strand
GGGGGGGGGGGGGGGGGGGGGGGATATAGCCGTTATAAGTCGTCAAAATCAATCACTAGACCGTTTCCGAGTGGGTATGTTGATTGAAGGCTCGTCGACCCCTGGTCGAAGCCAGTGTTGTGGTTGTGGGCGCGCCCTCTCTGACCGAGAGGATTCATGACGTTTCGGAGACGCTTTGTCAGGTATGCATGTCAGCTGATGTGACATTAATTCGCCAGGTGTCATTATGGCATACGTTTCGTGTGGTAAGCGTCGCATCGTTTCTTGCGTCGATTCCGTTACTTTTTCGAAAATGGCGGCGTTTCACTTTCGGTCTTTTGCATCTATATATTGAGGGTTTTTGTTTTGGTGGTGCATTATCCAAATTAAAGAGTTCGAGCAGAAACCTTTGAGATTACCAACTATCTATTATCATACCTCTTAGTAGTGTAATCACTTCAAGTTCTTTGTCTTTCAAACTCTCGATCTCCGCTTCAATTCTAAGATGGCCAGTTCCTCGAATCCCAACCATGCTGCTAACGCTCCAGTGCCGGAAAACGTTGTGCCTCATCCTGAAGAGTAGGTGAACTTGGCGGAGGGTGAGAGTTTTCCGTATGTGGATGAGGTGGTGTCTCGCCCTGGGAATGCTCGGAATGATTTTAGTCACCCACCCGGGGAGGAACCTTCGCCGGCTATTTCGGTGATGGATGCGGCGACACTTGCTACTTTCTGAACCAAATGAGGGATTCCGGAGCGGATTGAGCTTGTTCCGGCGGGGGGCAAAATTGTTCATATGCACCGTCCGTGGTATTGTGCCTTCTATGCGTACCCCTTCGTTATTGGGTATACGCTTCCTCATCCTCAATTGGCTGTGGATTTTTAACGTTTTTATGAGGTATGCCCGCCTCAGCTTACCCTATATATCTACAAGCTCCTTTTGATGCTGATCAAGTATGCTGAATTGGCTGGCCGCCCCATCTCGCTCCGCCATATGATGCACCTCTTCACTCTCCACTTCCAGAGGGGGACTATGCTGCACCTACGCCACATGGGCACGAAGAGTTTGGCGATTTGGATGGATGACAGGACCAATCGCCGCTTCTGGGAGAGTTTCTTTTTTGTGCGTACGGACCACTTGGTGTCCGACCCCGCCGGGTTTCCTGAGACATGGAATTTTGCCCGTAAGTGTTCCTATGCTATTTCCTGTGACGCCGATTGCCTATTCGTATTATATGATTTGTTTGTCGGTCGTTTGACCGTTTGCCTAAAATTTTACTGCAGTTGAGAGGTCGCCTCCCCGCCGGTCGATGATATTCGCGACTGGGTGGCCGGGATTCTGCCGCACACTACGGGGATCCGCGAATGGACGTGTTTCCATGAGAGATTCGGACGTCGCCGTGCAACGGGTAAGTCGTTTTCGCCCTAACCTTAACTGTATTCTGATTGCACGTTTTCTTTATGTTCATGCGAGGTTCTACCTTATTTTTATAGGCCGGATGGGGTCGAGACCAATAAGTTGTCAATGGCACCAGGATTGAAGCACCAACAGTGCAAGCCTTGCATCGGGAAGATGCACAATGATGACGCGCGTGATAATGACAGCATCTGACGTCACCTACGCCAATCGTAGCCTTGCCGGAAATTAATAGCCTTGTTTCGATCAATCCAACCGTCATGACCACATTTCTCTCATAGTGGGCACGATGTAGTCCGCTCATCAAGGACGAAGGGGCCACAACCTTAATAAGCGGAGGGACTATCTGTATTGGTCGAAATTTGGATCAAACTCAATGGCTTCGTTGAGTCGTGGTCGAAGTCTAAGTCGGCCAATATTTGGTGACGAAGAACCTTTCTCAACAGAGGTCGACGTTTGGTCGAACAGAAGAATGGACAGTAACGGTAGAATAGGTTTAGGTCAAGAAGAGAGAATATTTCATTAGAATATTCTTTCACTTGTACTTTTTAGGGTTTCAAAAGTATGTCCCTTATATATAGGAAAAGAAAAAGAGAAAAGAGGGATCTGAAACCTTCTGAAAGAACACTTTGTAACATTGACTATTGAGAATATACAAAACTTGTCTTTTCTATTGATTTTCGAGTTCAAAGATACCTTTTCATATACAAGATCCAAGAATCTTGTATTTCACCCACATTTTATATTATCTACACTGCTGACAAAGAGTTGATTGACTCCAGCCATTTAATATTTGGGCGAGATATCCTTTATTATTACATTTATTGTCTTTGCATGCATTTAATCCGCATACTTACTTATATATTCACTATCAATCATCGTATGCATCCATGTCCTGCATTTACTATTGCAGCGCTTAGATTCATTTCATTCATCACCAAATTCACATATATGACAATTATTGAGCTTAACTAGGATTAATCCTTCATTTCCTTCGTCAACTCATTTAGAAAAGGGATAAACACATTTTTGATAAAACAAATATAAATGATTAACTGTTTTCTTTTAACTAATTTTGCCGACAATAATCTAGTGACTGGATTATTTTCATGAAAACAAATTCTTTAGGTAATAATTGGGTAATACTCAAATTATTCATATCCATGTCTAAATTATTTGGATTCAATGCTTGTCGCAGCGGTACAAGCAGGTATACTGTTAAGATTTGATTAAGTTTTGGACTTGTCGATGTTCCACCTTCCACCCATGTTTTATTGCAATTTGAGGAAGTTTAAAACTCTTTCCAAATTTGGCATGGAAAGAGAGTACTATTCTGTGAGAGAAAGAACACTGAATTTAGCAAATGGATCATTGCATCTAAAAGGAAACCCCATCAATCGAATAAATATGCAAGAGTACTAAAATGTAGAAAACTAATAAATAAATAAATAAATAAACAAGAATTCTTTCAAATAAAAGGAGATTTGATTTTATAGTCTATTACAAATGTTATTTTTGTTATATGATCATTTTGTCAAGAGAAATTAATATTTTTTATAAGAATTATTCAATTTTCTTTTGGGAAACAAAATCTTGTACAAAAGAATAGTATTTATCTAATATGGATACTAATGGTCTTTCTTTCAACCTCATTGATATTAAGTCACACCCTAAGATGTAGAATTTTTTTAATATCATGTGGCTTCACTAACTTCTTCTTTTTTTTAGTTATTTTGTTTTTTCAAACACAAATAATTCCTTACACGTTGACTATAAAATATTACCTTATTGATAACTTTGAGTACGTAGACAGTGATGAAAGTAGTAAAGGAGATAAAATTAACACGGTGGGCGCACAGGATTAAATTGGTTTATTGCATGCAAAGCGTGAGGATAAGACCATAACTAAAAACACGCAAATAAGGTATAGCAAGTTGGACACAAAGGACAACTTGACTGCATAATAAACAAGAACATGATGCTGACTTGAAAGGACAAGACCCCCAACATAAAGGCCCAAAGGTGTCTATTGTGGACTTAAGCTTCCTCTTTTAAGTCACAAACACTTTGTCAAAAGCGAAGTCAAGATTTGAAGCATACAAAGTTAAATTATTACTAATAATTTGTACATATTTAACGTATTTCTTAAGCCAAATATAGAATTTAAGTCAAAATTACTGGATTCGATTAAAATTGTAATCTAAACTCTAGCTCCGCCACTGATTATTATGTATGTATACTAATCCTTAGTAGAATAAGCGTCCAGGGAATAGTGAAGACTGAAGAGGTAAAGGTTTTTGGATATTTCATCAGCTTAGAAGTTGGCACATGATGTGTAGTTTTTTCTACCCTTGGTATGGTATCAATCCATAAAGAATCAATGCTCAGCTTTGGATTCGTTAACATCAATAATAAAAGCTATCTCATGTGGAATTTGATGGTAATGTTAATCACTGCTTTACAATCGAATCTCTCTTTTGGAAAGGGCTGTCTTCGAATTTCTTGTGACTTCTTAGTTGGGAATTATGGTGATGTTAACCACTCTTTCCAATCGAATTTTCCTTTTGAGAAGGGCTCTTCGAGTTTCTTCTGACTTTTTAGTTGTGTGTTTTCACACTTTCTGGAAAAGGTTGATAACTCTCTCTCTTCTCGAAGTGAATTAAGAGAAAGGAAAGTGCACTCAATCAATTAAATATTGACCTTGCTATCGGCCCACATTTTCTTAGAGGACCTAAGTCAACAAATAGCCCATTGTTAAATCATCTGCCCCAAGTATGGTCTGTTTTCTTTCTAGAACAGACGACTAGTAAAAGCCCAACTAAACTTACTATTCCTTCTGTTTTTGTCTTTTGGCGAAATTAGCTGCGCCGTCAAAAGGATTTTGGGCTTCTGTTGTGGTACACATGCTTAAGGAAATTAGGATTTTTGGGCTTCTTTTTGGTCCACTCCTAGAAGATATTCCTCATAGTTGAATACTTCATTCCTCTGTCCTGGTATTTTAGCCTATCCAAAAAGAATGTCATTTTTTAATTTAAATTTAAATTTAAAAGTTTCTCATTTTATTCATAATTAGATGATTTACAGTCACACAAATATTTATGACTTATTTTTTTAGGCTATAAATGAAAAAAGTCTTTCTTTTTTAAACTCATGGCCAGCATAAATTGGAACGGAATGAGCAGCTAATTGTTTAATTAAACAAATTTTAAGAAAATGAGAAAATTTAAAAAGTCAATTGTCGTCTGCATTCACACGCTATCGGCCGATAATTACCGGTCACAATAATGGAAGCTTCACGCAATTGAAAAGGGCTCGCCCACAAGCCGCAGCAAACCCAACCGCATAAACTTCTCAAATCCGTCTAGAACCATGTCATCTACGGGTTCGGCGTAACACAATAATTTTGATCCAAATCTTATATTTATCCTTAAAAATTATTAAATATGCATATATTATTAAGTTAAAACCCAATAACTTAAAAGAACTAGAATTCTGGACCCACAAATTTCAAATCGTGACTACTCTGCATCCAAATACACGTAATACCTCATCACAAGTACAAAATCAAAGTAAAACCAAGACTACTTTTTTGTTCTTTTCACCTTTTAAGGTTCTTTTTCACGTTCACACATGAAGTAAACGGTACATGCATTGAAATTATAGATGAGAAAGGGAAAGGAATCAGAGCATCATCCAGTCCAATGGATTAGGGTGCCTTCCAACCAAATAAAAGAGAATACGGAGTATTATAGTTAGCTTAGTAATTTTCATATTATATGTGTAACACTTAGCATAAAATTATCATAGGATTTACAGTAAGTTTTATAAAGGAGAACTATAATAAATCTTAAACTATCAAGTTACACAAACATTTAATTACAGCTTCCTGTGTATAATAACAATTAAGTTAATGATCCAAGAAAAAAAAAAGTAACTAACCAAAATGTATACATTATTAATTTATATGGATTAAATCCATTATCTCATCAATATTCATGTACCATTTAACCTCAAACTCCTGTGTTATCAACTTAGTGCATGTATCTTTTGACTCCTAGAATAGAGGTTGATGTTCTATTGTCTGAAAGGAAAGAGTCATAACTCATAAGGTATGAAAGCTAACGAACTAATCTTACCTTCCTCGTGATATTAATGATGTAATATTTCACGTGTACGTGTACGTGGAGTATTACCTAACGCGTAGGGTTGGATTTACTTGATTTTCGGTCAGAAATTCATGTATATGGATATGGTCTTAAACAGTTGTCTCCATTCTAATTAAGTCTCAAACTCTGTATCTATCCAATCTGACAAAGAACTTTTCAATTTCCACCAATCTCCTGATTCACTTATACGACTCATGAATCACAACTAAACTTCCCAACCCCGCGTCCCCACCACAAAACGAAAAGAATAGATGAACAAAGAAAGAAACTCTTGGGAGTTGCGGTTGGGGTGCCAAACTCACCAAATCTATATTTATAGGCAACCATTTCAGTGATTGTTATGTGAGGAAGACTGAAGACTGCCTATTTTTGTGAGTTCATATGGAGAAGAACAACAGCAACATGGCAAAGAAAGAAGACGGATTCTTGGAGCAAAACCAAGAGGCTGACTATCATCATCTTATGCACAGCCAAGTGAAGAAGATTAAGGAGGAAGAGTCTGAGAGAAACGTAATTGACTGGCCAGTTCTAGCAAGGGAGGTCATGACCAGGCAACACTCTAGATCACGCCTTGGACTAATCTCCGGCCAACCCATCTCCGTGGGCGACTCTTAGAAGTATTGACTCAAACATGGTGTTTTTCATTTTCTAGAGGCCGACATAGACTTAGGTTCTATCATCTCTATTCCTTTCCCTATTTGAGAGGGCTTTAGGTTTTGTTTCTATGTAAATATGACTTTAGTAAAGAATATTAGATGGTTATGATCCTTTTAGAAGAGTTTATCTCGGTTTTCCTCTTTATTCAATTGCTTCCGTGTTTGATCCGTTTCTTCTTCTCGTGTTTTCTATAATTTTGATTAGATGGTTGGATCAGTCTTATCCATGTTTGACAACTTTTTGCAAAGAATTAAAGCAAATGGAATGAAATTGGAACTGACAATTTTGGGTTCTCGCTGAAAGCAGAGAATGATATATATTTCGACTACTGTACATGGTTCTCTTTGTGTTCCGATGTAACTAGTTTTTAGGCCTCAAATAGAAAAAATGCACTTTATGGTTTATCCTTTATACTGAAGCTCCTATCTTCGGAACCGAGAGCAGAGGCGGACCTAGGATTTGAGTGCAGCGGGGCACCGCCATCTTTAAAATAGGCTATGTCCCGAGTCGACTTATTTCGGCAATTTTGCCGAAGTGAATGTTAAAGGCACAAGAGTTTGCATTGTTTCTAATCGTGGAGACGGGATAAAAGCTAGATTTTGGGCTTTCGAGGGAGGGATACGTAAAAGAAAAATGAAGTGATTTGTCCCGTTAACATCCCGTTAACGTATAACGCTTGTAATATAGAATGGTTTTTTTATGGCACCTATTTTGGTCCCTTGAGTCCAAATAATTGATACTTAGGTTATGGACTAAGTTCACTATTATTAAAATAATATTGAAATCATAAAATATAAAAGAAAAAGAAAAAGTAAATGAAGTCAATTACCAAGTTACAAAGAGATATATTATTATATAATGCAAAAAGGGAAAAAGAGAAACAAAAAAATGAGGAGCTTTGTTGCAGCTCGGTATCGAGCCCTGAACTGCTAGGTACGGTATGAGTTTGAGTGAACCACTCGACCAACGCAGCTGCCCATCTTTTGTTAATATGGGGGCACGAATAATATATATAAGGGTTCCCCGACGTATATGCAGACATATATACACAACTTTTGTCGAGACTACCGGGTGCCGGTGACCCCTCTACACATAAGGTGGGTCCGCCTCTGTATGAGGGCATGATGAAAATAATTTGTATGTGTTTTTCCATAGAAGTAATGGAATTAAGGTTGATGCTTACAAAACTCTAAGAGAGCTTGGTCCTTGGATCATATAAGATCAAGTAAGAGGATTGAAAGAGAGTTTCGGCCTTGGATCATATATATAAGATCAAATAAGGTGATTAAAGTAATAGATGGAGAGAAACATTAAGAAGACAACCAGCTTGCTATGAACAACTTATGGAGCAGGCTCACAGCAGATATAGCAAAATGGAACTATAGATTGGAGAGCAAAATAACAACATGAAGAGCGTTGAGAAATCCAATGGATATGTGCACCAAAAGCTCACTGTTTCCCGTTTGCATTATTTTTTGTAGACTTCTCGGTCAGAAAACTATAGAAGTTTTGTCATAGGGGAAGTATTAAGCAGCTTTACATCAGTTAGAAACAAAATGTACGGCAATTCTTCAAATGTATTATTTTTCTCCTCTTGTCGATCATGTTAGGCTCTGTTATTGTTCTTTTAGTAAGAACAGAAGTACCAACCGAGGTGACAAAACCCATAGAAATGCAAAAAAAATGTCAATTACCCAGCATAACGTGAACGGCTTACCTATTGAGAAGCTTTAGCATAGTTCAGATAGCTCAGGATTCACCCTGGACATTCTGAAGTAGATATTTAGCATTTCCCAATAGAGCATCAGCCTCCTCATTTGAAGTATCAAGCACGCGCAGTTCCTTAATCTCTTCTTGCCACTTTTCCATCTGTTCCTTGTGTAGTCTGCAAATAAATATGCTTCAGCATTTGTAACCAACCTTGACCTAATTAGTTAATTTTCTACTTCCACACTTACAAAATAATCCGCTCTTCAAACTCATTACTCAGTTCCTTCAGCATGGACTTCCCTGATTCCAGCAGTTCAGAGACCTTCTCAAGGTGATAACAAGAATTGTGTAAACCAATATAGAAATTCACACCTATATCAAAGAGTATGAGCCAAACTCAAATACCGAATGCTGTTATTAACGACATTTAAGTCCATCATTTGCTTCATTAGGCTGGGGGTTTCAACCGTCTCTTCTTTCTATGCTATGCCACTGTCCTAGTTATTTCCCTAGGCATATGCAACTAAGAATTCAAATCATACCAGGTTGGTGAAGCTGTTGATCTTTTCAAGAATATTAGCAATCTCCAGCTCCATCTGTTCAGATGCCAGTGTGGCAGCTGCAGTTTCTTCTTCTGTAGCCTTCGCAATTACACTATCAGTCTGTGTGGTTTCATTATTCTCCACCTAACAGCAAAGTTAACTTCTATCAGGAAAAATATGATGTTAAAACACTTTAAAAGATAAGGGGGCATACAGAAGGTTTCAGGCGCTTATTTGTGACATCAGCAACTTCTAGTTCCATTGTGGATCTGTGCTAGCAAAAACTGGATAATAAGATACTGTCAAAACAAGAAATGAATATGCCAGGAAAGTGACACCATATTAGCGACAATTCCTACATAAGTACTTAGTAACCGAAATACATATGTAATGTTCTATCAAATATCAGATATAGTTTTAAAAAGTTATGCAAAATGTATAATGTGTCTATCAAACTAACCAAGACGGATATATCAAAATCTGGTTAAATATGGTCAATGCGAGATTTAAACTAGTCTCAAAACCAAATAAATCAGTACTAAATTAATAGAAAACACAAGCACTTGTAATCAGAACAAGCATGGATCAACCTGAAAGTACTAGTCAGAACAAGCAACCAATGAAATTGATGAGAAAATCATCCCAAACTTTAGTTAATGCTTGCAGTGTTGACCACCTAAACAGCAGAATACTCATAACGCTTAATTAGAATCACGCAAATGAAAAAACCAGTACATTCCTTGGTCGAGTAATTGATATAGGTCAAGCTTCAAGATAGTACACACGTGAATCACACTTATAATCCATATACGATGCCTCTCATCATCATCATTTATATAGTAGCTATGCTGTTGATGCTTGTGAAATAGCTTAAAATGACAATTAATTCAATGATTTACCAGTTTTATCCATAATTCTTCTTCAATAGACAAAACAAAAGCAGAAATTATTAAGATACGAGACTCGAATGCAATCAATCAGCAAATTGATACTCGTACTACTTATGATGATGTGGATTCTTATTCAAATTTGCTGATACTGAATTACTTATCTGATTTAAGCAATTAGAACAAGTTTATGGCACTCACTTGATTTAACCAACTTCGGTTCAAAAGATAAGGTCGATTGGGAAACTTACAACTCGAAACTAACCAAGACAGACATATCAAAATATGGTTATGTATGGTCAATGCAAGATTTAAACTATTCCTGAAACCAAACAAATCAGTACTATTTTAATAGAAAACACAAGCACTTCTAATCAGAACAAGCTTGGATCAATCTGAAAAGTACTAGTCAGAACAAGCAACGGATGAAATGATGAGCAAATCATCACAAACTTTAGTTATGCAGTGTTGACCACCTAAACAGCAGAATACTCATGACGCATAATTAGAACTAGAATCACACAAATGAAAAAAAACAAAAAAACAGTGCATTCCTAATTGATATAGGTCAAGCTTAGAGTACGTGAATCACTTAAAATCTATATATCATGCCTCTCGTCATCATTAATATAGTATCTATGTTGTCCGATGCTTGTGAAATTGCTTAATCAGACAATTAAATTCAGCGGTTTACCAATTTTCATCTATAATTCTTCGTCAATAGATCTCAAAACAAATGCGGTCTATCAGTGGAATTTTTAAGATACGAGAGTCGAATGACGGATGCAATCAGCCAAATTTGAACTCATAGAACTTATAGTAATGTGGATTCTTATTCAAATTTGCTGATACTGAATTACTTATCTTATTTAAGCATTTAGAACATGTTTATGAGACGTACTTGATTTAACCAACTTCCGTTAGGAAGAAAAAGTCGTTTCGGAAACTTACAACTCGATTCTGCCAGAGAAATAGATCACCGATCACCGCCGCAGAAGAAAAATGTAGAGGAGCAAGTTGGGAGCCGAGCCGAGGGAAAGTGTTTTTGAACTGAGAAGCTCGCGCGGAATTTGAAATTAGGGGCTGTTAATCAATCAGGTATTGATGTGATTGTCAAGGCAAACGGGCTAGAAGATATTGTGGGCTTGCAGGTTTTAAGTCGGGAGAAATTCAAAAGTAAAATAGTTTAAACGAAAATATTATTTAAAATCTGAAAATATTCCAGCATAATATACTGAGTTTCAGTATAATATAATGGAACTTCAGTATATTATATACTAGAGTTTCAATATAAATACCGGTACAACATAATATGCTGGATGTTCATACACATGTGCTTCAATCTCCAGTATATTATGCTGGAACTTTCCGCGTGTTGGAGTTCAAACATAATATGCTGGAAGTTCATACACAGGTGCACCAAGCCCTAGTATATTATGTTGGATTGGTCCGTGTTACAGTAAAATAGTGGTTATTTTTCAATAACTTTACAAACGCTGACTATTTTTTAATTACCAATCCGAAAACTGGTTAGCCCATGCTATTTTTACTTTTAAATCACATGCCCAATGCTTGAGTCGAAAAAGTAATTTTTCTATTAACTCATATTTATTTGAGAAAATGGCATAGTATAACAATCTATGAAGAGAATTGGTATAAAAAAGTCCTAATTTAGATATTGGAACCTTATGGCCCAATATTAAGGTTTTCTTATATTTAACTGATTTTTATAGTCAAAATTATTTTTATGCAAAATCAAAAGAAATGTACAACACTCTCCTCTCTCTCTACCTCTTTAAGCTCTTGTTCTCTTTCTTCCCTAAATTTCACTCCACATTGTTCAATTCCCCAAATCTCTCTTTTTCTCTCAGATAATTGCTTTATTAAATTTCTCTTAATCTTTTTCTTGGATAATTTTCTACACCTAGAATCTTTTATAGAATTTCCCATACCATATCGACATTTTCTTCAACTTGAAATATGGGTAAAGATTCAACATTTAAGAAATCAAAACCTAAAGCTACAATGGTCAAATCGTCATCTCTTCGTATTAATGATGACTGATTTCGAAGTATCAGTGTTAAAGGGGTCGAATTCACCACATTTAATAGATATTCCACATGACAATCTATTTTATTTAATAGTATCCGAAAATTCTACGAAATTTTTCTAAATTATTTTTCTAGTATTTTTATATGTATATCCAAATATACATAATACAATAATATTATATTATTTGTATATCACACTGTATAACATAATAATAATGTGTATATCGAAAAGTATATAAAAATTTTATTTTCCTTCTTTGTATAATATATTTCAGCTTAAAAACTCAAGTTTTAAGAAGACTCCACATGTGTATCCCCCATCATATCCCGTGTATATCTACATGTACATTATTAATATTTTGTGTATATCCATAAAAATATATGTTACATACACGATATAAAATGTGATATACACGGGCTTACATAATAAGTTGTGTTATCTACACGATATATAAAATGATATACGCAGACATCCATAAAACATGTATGTGATATACACCGATGTACACGATATACAACTCATGTTGCATTTGAATTTTTAGGTCTTATTTTTTACCTGAAACCAGTCTAAATCGCTTTTAATCTTGCTCAAATTTTTGGTATATAACCTTGTCTAGGTGTTTTTAACGAATTTCAATCACACCCACTCGTTCAATCTAACAAAAAAAGAGAAGAAAAACAAAGTTGAACTCTATTTTTTCTTATATTTTCTCTTAGTTTTTGCTTCTGATTTTTTATGATGTGCGGTCAACCTTATTTTTTCATCCCATTTTTTCTTCTTCATAATTTGCCATAGTTTTCGCTAAAACATGAAAGGAAAAGAGAAGAGATAGAAGAAAAAATAAGGAAAGAAACGAAAAGAAAAGATGCGCAGGTTATGGAGAAAGAATGCGGGGTCATAAAGAGGAAAATAAATAAGAAGTAGGTTTTTTTTAATTTGGCTATGCAATGAAAAAAGAATTGGGCTTCTACTATCGAACTAAATTTAAGACCAAATAAATACCAATTATACTAATGGATTGTTATATGGTGTCAGTTCCCCAATTCATTTGTGTACCAAATCCACAACAGAAAATATTACACCAATTGTTATGAGTCTACTGTGGAAACTAAATTACCACTGCATAATAAGTATACTTCAAAAATAATATAACAATATTTTTTATATATTGATACAAAACTATAAAAATTTAAAATTCTATTCGTATTGTGATTTGGGGATTTAATTTTTTTTGGGGTAGAATATGTGAAGTTCGATAAACCGGTAATGTCTATTTCAAATATTTAAGAAAAATACCAAATAAGAAATAATATTGTGTTATTAGTCAATAAATACGCGTGGCGTTCGGAGAGAAGAAGAACTGAAATGTTAGAGATGTATATTAAGCACCAAAAAGCAAAAAGATAACAAAATATTTTATTGCTATATGCGATTGAAAAATAATTTAAATTCATAGTCGGCCACAAAGTGAAAATCGTGTGCGATTAAAGTACTAGGCTAGAAGCAAGAGCCAAGAAACACGATTATTTTTTTAAATTATTTATTTCAAGAAGTTAGTAGAACGTAAGGGTGTTAAACGGGTGGGTCGGACCAGGTTGGGTAGGAAAAAATTAAAACTGTCCAGGTTTCGAGCGGGGCCGGTCAGGTTAGGTTTTACCGGGCTTAACGGGTCCGGGTCCATCGGAATAAAAAATGAACCGTAAGGGTTACGGGTCCAAGTGGTCGGGCCGGGTTAGTGTTTTTTTTTGTTTGTATTTTGTATAATTATTATAATTTTTATTAATATAAAGTAAAAATATAAAGAATACAATGATGATGAGAAAAAATTACACTTATAAATTAAAAGTGCTACATTTATTTCAAAATTCAAACTTACAATCGAAATGTTTACATTTAATAACAAGTAAATTAACGAATCACAAAAATTAAGAAACGATCATATTAATGAATGTGAACCATTTATGAAGTAGTAATTCCATTCTCCCACTCTGTGTATACATACAATCTAGAGATATTACAAAAATTAATACTGGAGAGTATGAGAATTAAACACAGAATAATTGTGAATTAGAAGTATTTTTTATTCTTTGCAGTATCAAATTAGAGTATAAAACATAATAGGAATAATACCAACAGTTGTAACAAGTAGGGCCGGTTGAAGGGTCCCCATTTAAAAAAGAAATATGTTATGTGTTAATTATTCCTTAAGAAAGTTCAAGTATTTTATACTAAGAAGTTATCATTATGAAGTTCATGTGATTGTTGACAGATGGAAAAGTCCTTATGGGTAAAGTACACATATCTATATAGTTTTCTTAAACATGATATAACCTTCATTTTGTATTTTTTATATTATGTCCATTAAAGCATAATAGTTACTCTAATATTGATTTTATATTTCAAATTAAAAGTGTTAATAAAAGTAGTATGAGTAACATATAAACTTTAATTAATATACTTAATTACATAAAAGACTTGATTCTTTTCAAATGCCTAATAATTGCCTCAATTGAAAAAAGTTTTTCAAAATAAAAATAAATAAAATATTAAATAAGCTCAATAACATCTCAAAAATGATTAAAATCAGTTAGGGATATTATCAATTGAAAAATAGTTATTAAAGAAATCAATTTAAAAAAAATTGGGCCTCTAATTATAGTTGCCCTTTAGGTCCCATGTATATTGAACCACCCCGATAATAAGTTGATTACGTTCTACTAAGGGTGTTAAACGGGCCGGGTTAGCATATTTTCGGACCGGCCCATATCGATTGCAACCGGGCCCGGCCCGGACTGGTACATAGGGGGTTGGGTGGGCTGGGTTAAAGGGATAAGGGAGTTGATCCGTTCAACTTTGTTCAACCGGTTAGCCGGACCGGTCAAACCCGGTCAACGCAATTCACTATAGAACCGGTTAACCGGCCCGGACCGGACCCACCCAGACCGATTAACGACTAGTTTCATTTTTTTTAATTGGTTGTTACCGTTGGCAACGGTCAGCGGGGCCAAGGAGCCATTTCCTGCTCGTCCTGATGCTGAGGCTTCTGATGCAGTTATTACAGGTACGGTTTCAGTTTGCAGCCGAGAGGCTTCGGCGTTATTTGATCCGGGTTCTACTTTCTCCTATGTGTCTTCATATTTTGCCCCTTATTTGAGTATGCCTTGTGATTCTTTGAGTACTGCTGTACATGTGTCTACACCGGTGGGTGATTCTATAGTTGTAGATCGAGTCTACCGTGCTTGCGCAATAGTTATTGGTGGTCTGGAGACTCAGGTTGACCTTTTGTCTCTTGATATGGTTGACTTCGATGTTATATTGTGGATGGACTGGTTATCTCCCTATCATGCTATTCTGGACTGTCATGCCAAGACAGTGACCTTTGCCTTGCCAGGAGTACCTCGCCTAGAGTGGAGAGGGACTCCTAGTCATTCCTCTGGTAGAGTTGTTTCCTATATAAAGGCTCGGCGCATGGTCGAGAAGGGTTGCTTGGCCTATTTGGCCTATGTTCGTGATTCTAGTGCCGAGTTTTCTCCTATTGAGTCAGTGCCCGTGGTTCGCGAGTTTTCAGAAGTATTCCCTGCTGACCTGCCGGGTATGCCACCCGACAGGGACATTGATTTCTGTATTG
>ML283509.1:0-15259 GCA_005239495.1 Nicotiana undulata | reverse complement strand
TTATTATGTACTGGACCTTAGTGAGTATATATTCTACCTCTCGTCAGTACTCTTTACGAGTTTTGACGAGATACTCACTGGGTACATATTTGTTTATATGTACTCATGTTGCACTTTCTTTTTTTTTCTGCACTTGGTTGGGCAGGCCATGAGGCTGGTCCGTCTGGTCGTTCGTCTGCTGATAGATACTGATCGCGGTGTCGTTCCATATGGTGAGCTGTCTTCTTGGCGTTATCCTGACAGCACCTCTGGAGCCTTCTAGTTTCATTTTTCTCAGTCTTTTGTTCCAGACTGAGGCTTGTATATTTTTGTATATATATATTTCAGTTGTTGTATCTATGTAGCCACCCGTTGACACTGTGACACTAGTCCTGGCACACACTTGTTGTAGTTATGTTGGGATTCGGGGTTGTACATATTTGACCTAGCTGTGGTTCAGCTTGTATCTACGGCCTTACCTCATATCGCTGCTACATTACACATTTTATTTGTTATAAATTGTAAATAAATGGAATAAACGAGTTCTGGGGTAGTAACTCTTAGGGATTTATATGTTGGCTTGCCTAATCTCGCCGTTAGGTTCCATCACGAGCTGAACCAGGTTTTGGGTCGTGACAGCTTGGTATTAGAGCGCTTGGGTTCACATAGTCTCACAAGTCACGGGCAAACTCATTAGAGTCCTGCGAATCGGTACGGAGACATCTGTACTTATCTTCGGGAGGCAATAGAGTATTAGGAAACTCCTTTTGTTCAGAATCTATCGTGCAGTTCGCCTTATACTCAATTTGTCCTTCTATTATCTCACAGATTGTGAGAACGCGTACTTTTCATGATCCTCATTCAGGGGAGGCTGCTATCCTTGCTGTTCAAAGACGAGGTCGAGGCACCGGGGGTAGGGCTCCTGCTGGTAGGAGGGGGCGAGGGCGTCCCAAAGCTACACCAGCTGCACCAGTGGATGATCAGTACATTGATGAGCAGGAGGAGCTGCCTCCAGTGGACTTTATGACAGCATCAGGCTTTCTGGAGGTCATGGGCCGCATGCTGAGAATTATGGACACGATGTCGCAGGCAGGCATCCTTCCATCAGATCCTGCCACCTCTCAGGCAGGAAGGGGAGTTCCGACCCCTACAGCTCAGACTACAGGACAACATCATACTCCAGATATTCCGCCGGTTGTTAGAGCTCAGCCTGGGTTGAAGGCATCCGTATCCAGGCCAGTTCCGAGAGGGGATCATCATAAGTTATTGGGTAGATGGATGCAGCTACACCCTCCGATCTTCGGGGGTGAGCAGGGTGAGGATGCCCAGGACTTTCTAGAGAGGTGTAGGGATAGACTGCACAACATGGGTATATTGGAGTCTCACGGAGTTGATTTCACTTCCTTCCAGTTTCAGGGAAGAGCTCGTCGGTGGTGGCAGTCGTATTTGCTGGGCAGGCCAGTAGGTTCTCCGCCAGTCACTTGGGATCAGTTCTCGCAGCTATTCCTGGATAGATACATTCCTCCATATGAGAGGGAAGACTTGCGGGCTCAGTTCGAGAGACTGGAGCAGGGGCACTTGTCAGTGACAGATTATGAGGCCAGATTTTCAGAGATATCTCGTCATGCACTCATGATACTACCTACAGATTGAGAGAAAGGTTCGTCGATTTGTAGCAGGTTTTCATCCTGGCATCATGACTTCTTTAGCTAGAGAGGTGGAGATGGGCACTCCATTTCAGACAGTGGTTGAAATAGCTCGTCGTATAGAGGGCTATCGTATCAGGGACAGGAGTTAGGGCCAGTCAGGGCAGCAAGGACAGCATGACAAGAGAGCTAGATTTACCAGGGACTTCAAAGGTACATCAGGCAGGGTCATGGGTCAGGTTGCTAGCGGTCAGTCCAGCCGGTCTTCCTATACATCACCTTCAAGACCTGGCAGGGTGGCTCCAGTCAGGCCGCAGTTCAGTGCCATGCCGGATGTCACTCCAACCATTCAGGGTTCTCAGTCCTCGGGTTAGTAGGATATGTCTCAGGTGAGGTGTTATGAGTGTGGAGACATGGGCCACATGAGGAGAGTTTGTCCCCATTATAGGGGCAAGGCAGTGCAGCAGAACCATTAGCCCAGGGTCCCAACACCAGCAGCTCGACCACCGAGGGATGGAGGTCAGATTGGCAGGGGCCGTCCCATAGGGGGAGGCCAGCCGGGTAGAGGTCATTCAACTCCAGCTCGATCTGGGGGAGCTCATCCATCAGGCTCCCTAGCACGTTTCTATGCCATCCCAGCCAGGGCATACGCAATAGCTTCAGATGCGGTGATTACAAGTACCATTTCAGTCTGCGGTAGGGAGGCTTCAGTGTTACTTGATCTGGGGTCTACACACTCTTATGTTTCAGCTTTATTTGCTCATTCTCTGGATATTGTGTGTGAGTCCTTGGGATCTCCTTTGTATGTATCCACTCCTGTGGGCGACTCTTTGGTGGTAGACCCGGTCTACCGGGCTTGTGTGGTTACTTTCTGTGATTTTGAGACAAGAGTCGACTTATTATTGCTTGATATGGTCGATTTTGAGGTTATTTTGGGCATGGATTGGATATCTCCTCATCATGCCGTCTTGGATTGCTATGCGAAGACCGTTACGTTAGCCATGCCCGAGTCGCCGAGGCTAGGGTGGAGAGGTGCTTCAGCTAGTGCTTTCAGTCGAGTTATTTCTTTCATAAAGGCTCGACACATGGTCGGGAAAGGGTGTCTAGCCTATTTTGCTTATGAGCGGGTCAGTTCCGCCGAGTCTCCTACTATTGATTTAGTACCTGTCATCCGTGAGTTTCCAGATGTGTTTCTCTCAGATCTTCCAGGCATGCCTCCAGACCGGGATATTGATTTGTGCATTGATCTAGCACCAGATACTCAACCTATATCTATCCCTCCTTATCGTATGGCTCCTAAGGAGCTAAAGGAGTTGAAGGGGCAGCTAGAGGAGTTATTGGCCAAGGGTTTCATCAGGCCTAGTGTGTCGCCTTGGGGTGCTCCTGTGCTTTTCGTGAAAAAGAAAGATGGGTCTTTGCGTATGTGTATTGACTATCGCCAGCTGAACAAGGTAACTATCAAGAATAAGTATCCTCTGCCTCGCATTGATGATTTATTTGATCAGCTTCAGGGTGCGCGTGTGTTCTCCAAGATTGACTTGAGATCGGGGTATCACCAGTTGAGAATTCGTACTTCTGATGTTCCAAAGACTGCATTCCGCACCAGATATGGTCATTATGAGTTCTTGGTGATGTCTTTTGGCTTGACTAATGCCCAAGCAGCGTTTATGGATTTGATGAATAGGGTATTCAGGCCTTATATTGACTCGTTCGTTATTGTTTTCATTGATGATATTTTGATTTATTCGCGGAGCTTGGGTGAGCATGAGCAGCATTTGCGGGTAGTGCTTTAGACATTGCGAGGACATGAGCTATATGCTAAGTTCTCCAAGTGCGAGTTCTGGCTAGCGTCAGTAGCGTTCTTGGGCCATATAGTATTAGGTGAGGGTATTAAGGTTGATCCACAGAAGATTGAGGCAGTTCAGAGTTGGCCTCGCCCTACTTCAGCTACGGAGATCAGAAGTTTTCTGGGTTTGGCAGGTTATTATCGTCGCTTTGTCGAGGTATTTTGCTTCTATTGCCGCTCCATCGACTAGATTGACTCAGAAGAATGCCCCATTTCAGTGGTCCGATGATTGTGAGGCGAGCTTTCAGAAGCTCAAATCAGCTTTGATATCAGCACCAGTTCTTTCATTACCTTCTGAGTCAGGGCCCTATACAGTATATTGCGACGCTTCACGCGTCGGGTTGGGATGTGTTTTGATGCAGGATGGCAGAGTTATTGCTTATGCTTCGCGGCAGCTGAAGGTTCATGAGAAGAACTACCCTGTTCATGATTTGGAATTGGCAGCGATCGTTCATGCTTTGAAGATATGGCGGCATTACCTGTATGGTGTATCTTGTGAGGTCTATACGGACCACCGCAGTTTACAGTATTTGCTTAAGCAGAGAGATCTTAATTTGAGGCAGCGGAGGTGGCTTGAGTTGTTAAAAGACTATGACCTTACCATCTTGTATCATCCAGGCAAGGCAAACGTGGTAGCGGATGCTTTGAGCAAGCGTGCAGCCAGCATGGGGAGTTTAGCCTATATTTCAGCTGAGGAAAGGCCTTTAGCCTTGGACATTCAGTCCTTGGCCAATCAGTTAGTGAGAATAGATCTTCAGAGCCTTGTCGAGTCTTGGCACATGTGGTAGCTCAGTTTTCATTGCTTGGGGATATCAGGGCTCGACAGTTTGATGACTCGTGTCTAGCAGAGCTCCGGGATACTATGATTTAGGGCATGGCCAAGGATGTTACTTTAGGCGAGGACAGTGTTTTGAGACTTTAGGGCAGGCTGTGTCTTCCAGATGTTCATGGTTTGAGGGAGAGAATTCTAGCAGAGGCTCACAGTTCGAGGTATTCTATCCATCCGGGGGCGACGAAGATGTATCGTGATTTGAAGCAGCATTTCTGATGGAGGCGGATGAAGAAAGATATTGTTTAGTATGTAGCTCAATGTCTTAATTGCCAGCAAGTTAAGTACGAGCATCAGCGGCCAGGAGGTTTGTTTCAGCAGATGTCCATTCCTCAGTGGAAGTGGGAGCGCATTACCATGGACTTCGTATCAAGGTTGCCTCGGACTTTGCGGAAGGTTGACGCGGTTTGGGTCATTGTTGATAGATTGACCAAATCGATGCATTTCTTTTCTGTGGCCACTACTTATACTACAGAGAAGTTGGATCAGCTCTATATTCGTGAGATCGTAAGGTTGCATGGCGTGCCACTATCTATCATTTCAGATCGGGGTCCTCAGTTCACGTCACACTTCTGGAGAGCTTTGCCTTGGGAGATGGGTACTCGATTAGACCTCAGTTCTGCTTTTCACCCTCAAACTGACGGCCAGTAAGAGCGTACAGTTCAGATTCTGGAGGATATGCTTAGGGCTTGTGTGATTGATTTCGGAAGTCAGTGGGACCAGTTCTTGCCTTTGGCATAGTTTGCATATAATAATAGTTATCAGACCAGCATCCAGATGGCTCCATTCGAGGCTTTATATGGTCGGCGATGGCGTTCTCCGATTGGGTGGTTTGAGCCTGGTGAGGCTAGGCTATATGGTACTGACATGGTCAGGGATGCTTTAGAGAAAGTGAAGATTATTCAGGAGAGGCTTCGCATAGCACAGACGAGGCAGAAGAGCTACGCAGATCAGCGGGCTCGAGATGTAGCATTTATGGAGGGGGATCAGGTTATGCTAAGAGTTTTTCCGGTGAATGGCGTCATGAGATTCGGGAAGAAGGGCAAGTTGAGCCCTAGGTATATAGGCCCATTTGAGGTGTTAAAGCGAGTTGGTGATGTTGCTTGTAGACTTGCTTTGCCTCCAGCGCTATCAGGAGTTCATTCAGTTTTCCATGTTTCGATGCTTCGGAGGTATCTCGCAGACTTCTCCCATGTGATCGATTATAGTACTATTCAGCTAGACGAGCAGTTGGGCTATGAGGAGGAGCCTGTAGCTACTGTTGATAGGCAGGACCGCTAGTTGAGGTCCAAGATGGTTTCAGCGGTTAAGGTCCAGTGGAGGGGCAAACCAGTTGAGGAGGCGACTTGGGAGTCTGAGCAGGATATGCGGGACAGATATCCACAGCTATTCAGCCCCTCAGGTACGATTCTAGACCCGTTCGAGGTCGAACGTTTGTTTAAGAGGGGGAGAATGTAACGACCCAGCCGGTCGTTTTGTGTGTTGCGACTTTGTTCTCGTAAATGACTCTTTCCATAGCGGCTACTTGTGCCTTATGATTTGTTGGGGCAGGTAGTTCGAGATTCAGAAGTGATTTGGCCGGTTCAAGAACATTTGGTTCCTGAAGGCTGGCCTATTTTGCTAATTTTGGTTCCGAGAAGCATTTTGAGCAAACGACCTCGGAATCGAGTGCTGACAGCTCCAGCAGCTCCGAATGATGATTTCGGACTTGAGCGTACGTTCGCAACGGGTTTCTGATGACCCGGGAGTATTTCGGCACCTGAATTGGAATTCAGGATTTCATAAGATTTAGAATTCGGTCTGGAATTGGACCTCATGCTATAATGGTCCGAATGGAATTCTAGAACTGGCAATAGTTCCGTATAGTCATTTATGACTTGTCCGCAAAATTTGGGGTCATTCCGAGCAGTATAGACCCGTTCGGCGTATTGGTGAGCCATTGAAATTTTCTTGAAAACTTAAGTTTGAAACTAAGGGGTTTTGGAGAGTGATTTCTTGTTTGGATGATGTTTCGAGTGTTCCGAGTGCTCGAGCAAGTCCGTCTTATCATTTGGGACTTGGTGGTATAATTTTTCGGGGGCTCAGGTTGGCCCAGGGGCCTCCCGGACCCCAATCGGGGCCAAAAACAAGCAATTTCATAGCTGGTGTGGCTGCTTCTTGTGTGACCGCACCTGCGGTCAATCAGCCGCAGGCGCGAGCTCACACCAGCGGCCAATCCCTCGCATGCGCGGCTCCAGTCGCAGGAGCGGCCTTCCTCTCGCTGGCGCGGCTCCGCAGGAGCGGACAAAAGTCCGCAGGCGCGACCTCCCCAGGGCCCAGGCCAAATTGCAGGCGCGACCCTTTTTCTGCAGGTGCGAGTCCGCACTTGCGAACCAAGGGCCGCAGGGGAGAAAACTTCTGGGCACTTCTATAAAAGGCCCATTTCGTGAATTTTCTTCCCAAACTCGTTTTTCCTCCATTATTAAGACCCCCAAGAGCTCCAGATCAGTGTTAGCAAGTGATTAACTCAGGTAAGTGATTCTTTGGCTTCCCGCATGTTTATAACTTCGATTCTTGAGGAATTCCACTTTCATAAATCAAGAAAATTCATAAGAAAGGTTGGGAAAAATAGAGGGTTTTTTAGGAAATTCAAAATTTGATTTTTGAGCCATTATAGGATGATTAATTGAGTTAATCTCGATCCCTAGACGACGTATAGCACATTTCTTCAAGAATTGTAATTTTCCGGACGTCGATGCTCGGAGTTGAAAACACCAATTGAGAGCCATCGAGGGTAATTTGAAGGATTCGTGTGTCTTGTCGATTTGTCCATAGACCGGAGGAGTACTTGTCCGGGTGAGTCTCCTTTCCAAACTTTGTAAGGGGGAAACGTCCCCTAGGCTCCTTGTTGCTAATTGTGATTGTTGAGTGGGCTGCGTACGTACCACGTAATGAGAGTCCGTACGTGGCATCTATATTGTATGTTGGGTAGCCGTAGGACCCACGAGCATGTTCTAGCTGTTTGATTGATATTATCTGATGCCTTGTACAAGTTATTTTCCAATATATGATGAAATGGAGCTACGATAGCTTTGATTTAAATGTACATATTATTCAGATAAGAATTATGAATTTCATCAATTGATTAATTGTGTTACTCCTGATATAATTGATAAAGAAAACGGAGTAAATGAGATAAATCTTGATCCTGAGCTGTTGAGCAAAAATGAAGGTGATTGTAAATCCTTCCTATACTTGAATTATTCCACCATGGTGATATTATGAGAAAAGAGGATAATATGATATAAAATCCTAACTTTGACTATCAAGAGAGATGCGAATATCCGATCCCGTTGAGCGTTGATGAGTCGGTACCATGGTGTCTACATATACACATATATATACATTCATGCATTCATGGCTCCCGAGTCACAGGTAAGATTCGTGATCGGGGAGAACTTATATTTTCATTAGTGGCCCTTGAGTCACAGGTTTGATTCGTGATCAGGGAGGAATTACACTTATTTTCAACAGCCACTGAGTCACAGGTTTGATTCGTGATCAGGGAGAAATCACACTTATTTTACCAGCCCCTGAGTCACATGTTTGATTCGTGATCAGGGAAGAATTATACTACTATTTTTATCGGCCCCCGAGTCACATGTATGATTTGTGATCGGGAGAGTATATATATATTTATGTCATTTTCCCATGAGTCACAGGTATGATTCGCGAGCGGGGAAAGATATTGGCCCACGAGTCACAGTTTTGATCCGCGAGCGTGGAGATATCGAGTCAGCGCACGAGTCGCAGGTATGATTCGCGAGTGTGTGGAGCTTTATGACCGAGTCAGTCCTTATGACCCACCCTTATGACTTCGGCCGATAGTCTTGTCCGTGTCGATTATATATATATATATATATATATATATATATATACATATATTTGCATTGAGTTGAGATCGTACGATGGTGAGTTGAGAAACGATACTGAGTACTGGAAAGTGAACAATTGAGATAATAAGATAAGACATTTCAGATAATGAGAAAGAAAACAAGTGATACATATGATCAGCTTACAAAGAAAGGTTATGTTTGAGATTAGTTACCTGTTTGTTGATTACATGCCCATATACTTGATGTATTTTCTCACATTATTTATTGCTCGGCATGTACCTTATTTTATTATGTACTGGACCTTAGTGAGTATATATTCTACCTCTCGTCACTACTCTTTACGAGTTTAGATGGGATACTCACTGGGTACATATTTGTTTATATGTACTCATGTTGCACTTTCTTTTCTTTTCTGCACTTGGTTGGGCAGGCCTTGAGGCTGGTCCGTCTGGTCGTCCGTCTACTGATAGATACTGATCGCGGTGTCGTGCCATACGGTGAGCTGTCTTCTTGGCGTCATCCTGACAGCACCTCTGGAGCCTTCTAGTTTCATTTTGCTCAGTTTTTTGTTCCAGAATGAGGCTTGTATATTTTTGTATATATATATATTTCAGTTGTTGTATCTATGAAGCCGCCCGTTGACACTGTGACACTAGTCCTGGCGCACACTTGTTGTACTTATGTTGTGATTCGGGGTTGTACATATTTGGCCTAGTTGTGGTTCAGCTTGTATCTACGGCCTTACCTCATATCGCTGCTACATTACGCATTTTATTTGTTATAAATTGTAAATAAATGGAATAAACGAGTTCTGGGGTAGTAACTCCTAGGGATTTATATGTTGGCTTGCCTAACCTCGCTGTAGGTGCCATCACCAGGTTTTGGGTCGTGACAGCTTGGTATCAGAGCGCTTGGGTTCACATAGTCTCACAAGTCACGGGCAAACTTAGTAGAGTCCTGCGGATCGGTACGGAGACGTCTGTACTTATCTTCGGGAGGCTATAGAGTATTAGGAAACTCCTTTTGTCAGAATCTATCGTACAGTTTGCCTTATACTCAATTTGTCCTTCTATTCTCTCACAGATGGTGAGAACGCGTACTTTTCATGATCCTCATTCAGGAGATGCTTACTTTTCTCGATGTCTATTCCGGGTACAATCAAATCCGAATGAACCCAGAGGACCAAGAAAAGACTTCGTTCATTACGAAGTATGGAACATATTGCTACAATGTAATTCCCTCCGGACTAAAAAATGCATGGGCTACTTACCAACGCCTAGTTAATAAAATGTTCGAACATCATATATGCAAATCTATGGATGTTTATATCGATGACATGCTAGTTAAGTCCCTGCGCGCAGAGGACCATTTGACTCATTTGCAGGCAACGTTCGAGATCTTATGAAAATACAACATGAAACTCAACCCCGAGAAATGCGCTTTTGGAGTTGGCTCGGGCAAGTTCTTAGATTTCATGGTGTCAAACAAGGGGATCTAGATCAACCGCGACAAAATCAAACCCATCGAAGAAATAACCATCGTAAACAATGTGAAAGTCGTACAACGGCTAACCGGATGGATAGCTGCCCTAGGCCGGTTTATCTCGAGATCATCGAATGGAGTCATCATTTCTTTTCCCTACTCAAGAAAAAGAACGATTTCGCATGGACTCCAGAGTGTCAACGAGCCTTATAGGAGTTAAAATTGTACCTCTCGAGCCCACCCTTGCTTCACACTCCGAAGAAGGATGAAAAACTCTACTTGTATTTAGCCGTGTCCGAGGTAGCGGTACGTGGCATGCTAGTTCGAGAAGAACAAGGTACACAATTTCCTGTTTATTATGTAAGTTAGACCCTAGCAGATGCTGAAATCAGGTACCCGCATTTACAAAAAGTTAGCACTTGCACTAATAAGCACATCTAGGAAATTAAAACCATATTTTCAATGTCACCCTATATGTGTATTGACTACATACGCACTTCGAAATGTCTTGAATAAGCCCTAATTGTCGGGCCGATTGGCCAAATGGGCCATCGAACTCGATGGGTATGATATCGAATATCAACCCCAAACGGCCATCAAGTCTCAAATTTTGGCAGACTTCATGACAGATTTTACACCTGCCCTCGTACCCGAAGAAGAAAAGGAACTCCTGCTAAAAATGGGTACATCTTCGGGGGTATGGACCCTCTTTAGAGATGGTTCCTCGAATGTGAAAGGGTCCAGGCTCGGTATTGTTTTAAAACTGCCTATGGGCAATATGATTAGGCAATCTTTGAGAGATTAGATATGGCCCGACATACCTCGGGCTCAATTTCCCTTTCTTCCCAAACCGCATCACCCCATTCATGGGTGACACCTTCAAGAATACCCAATCATCTACTTGAAACTCCAAATCTCTACGACGAACGTCCGCATAAGATTTCTGGCGACTTTGAGCAGTTTTCATCCTCTCCTGAATGACTCTAACTTTTTCAATAGCTTGGTGCACAGATCCGGTCCTAACAATTCTTCCCCACCAACCTCAAACCATCCAATCGGAGACCTACACGTCCTTCCGTACAATGCCTCAAATGGGACCATCTGAATACTAGCATGGAAACTGTTATTGTAAGAAAATTCTATAAGCGGCAAGTGATTATCCCAGCTACCCTTGAAATCTAGAACACAAGCCCGCAATATATCTTCAAGCGTCTAAATAGTCCGCTCCGCTTGACCGTTCGTCTGTGGATGGAAAGCTTTGAGATTTTCCTGAGTACCCAAAACTTGTTGAAATTTCCTCTAAAAGTTAGCTATGAACTGGGCCCCTCGATCCGAGATAATAGAAACCGGAGTGCCATGGAGTCTGACTATTTATTTGATATACAACTGAGCGTACTGTTCTGCAGTATCTGTGGACTTGACTGGCAAGAAATGTGCTGACTTCGTGAGTCGATCCACTATTACTCAAATTGAGTCGAACTTGCGCTGAGTGCGGGGTAACCCTACCACAAAGTCCATATTGATAATTTCCCATTTCCACATCGGTATTTCCATAAGCTGCGTCAACCCACCGGGCTTCTGATGCTCAGCCTTCACTTGCTGACAATTTGTCCACCTAGCCACAAAGTCTGCCACACACCTCTTCATACCATTTAACCAGAAAATCTCCTTGAGATCCTGATACATCTTCGTAGAACCTGGGTGTACAGAATACCTAGAATTGTGAGCCTCTTCCATGACTCTCTCCCGAAGATCGTCCACATCCGGAACACATAGCCTCCCTTGGCATCACAAGACATCGTCATCATTGCCGAGTGAAAATGTTGAAGTCTTGTGATTCAAAATTGCTTCCCTCAATTGTTCCAAAGTCGAATTTCTGAATTGCCTTCCCTTGACTTCCGCTACAAGCGAAGACTCCGCTCCATTACGCACCACGACATTCCCCTTATCTGAGGTCGAAAGACAGACCCCAAGACTGGACAACTGATAAACCTCCCGAGCTAAAGTCCTCTGACCGGCTTCCAAATGTGCAAAGCTACCCAATTTCTGACTAAGAGCATCGGCTGCCACATTCGCCTTTCCTGGATGGTACAAAATATTCATATCATAGTCCTTGAGCAATTCTAACCACCTCCGCTGCCTTAAGTTCAACTCCTTCTGCTTGAATAAATACCGAAGACTCCTGTGGTTTGTGAACACGTCCACATGGACCCCATATAGATAATGCCGCCAGATTTTCAATGCAAACACAATCGCTGCGAGCTCCAAATCATGCGTCGGATAATTCTTCTCGTGGTTCTTGAGCTGCCTTGAAGAATACGCTATTACCTTACCACATTGCATCAACACACACCCCAAACCAACTCTCGAAGAATCACAATAAACCACAAGTCCCTCTGTACCTTCTGGAAAGGTCAACACCAGCGCCGAAGTCAATCTCGACTTCAATTCTTGAAAACACTCTTCACAAGCATCGGACCACTGAAACTTAATCGCTTTCTGCGTCAGCTTAGTCAATGGGGAGGCGAGGGTGGAGAATCCCTCCACGAACCTCCGATAATACCCAGCTAGACCTAAGAAATTGCGAATCTCTGTCGGGGTCGTTGGTCTAGGCCAATCCTTTACCGCTGCAATCTTTTGGTGGTCAACCCGAATCCCTTCCCTGGAAACAACATGGCCCAAAAAGGTGACTGATTCGAGCCAAAAACCCAAAAATGTTCCTTCTGGTTCGGGTGGCATGGTATCGTCTGATTTCCCCCGTGGTTATGGCAATGCACTTTGAGTAATTAATGTTGAATTTCGCATGGTTATTGATTTTGAGCAAGGTGTCTTGGAGTGTGTCAACTGGTCCAGCGGTTGTATGGGATCACGCCTTGCATCTCAGTTAAGTAGATGTATGATCCTTGGTGTCGAATTTGTGTGATATGGTTTCACGATGTGTATCAGGTTTTTAGCATGATGTGGTAATGGTAAGTGTTAGTGTCAGGATAGTCCTCTCGTGTGAGTCTACTTTATTTAATGAATTGAGCTCTTGGTATGTGGTTATTGAGTGCACAAGTTATGGCTCTGGATGGTTTTCATACTGATCGGATGAATGGTTGACGGTTTATGTGTGTTTCATTTATCATCGGCAGTATATGGAAGTGTTAGAGCGAGGCATGGTTTGATAAGAGGGTATGTACCGGTATTGAGTTGTTTGAACAACTATGGTGGTTAGGAGTTATCGCTATGAGTGGCTGAGCCACGCGGTATATTATGTGATTTCATATTGGGTTACCGATATGGCTTGATACAATGGTCAGACAATTTCAACTTATAGTTGGGGAAATTTGATCTTGCAAATTATTCAAAAGTGGAAACTTGGTTCTAAGGTTTATGGGTCAAGATTGGATTTCGAAATTTCAACTGTGTTGTGATATTAGACCTATATGGGGTAAGGTGACGTGGGATCACCTCCGATCATGTGCATGGTAGGTTACACAACAATTTTGGTGGTGTTTGGGAAGACTCTAGGCACGTTCGAGGACGAACGTTTGATTAAGTGGGGGAGAATGTAACGACCCGGTCTGTTGTTACGTAAAACATGCATTAAAATTCTTGTTATTGACTTGTTATGGATTGGATATACTATTATTGATGTGTGAAAGTTGGTAGGCTTGGAATCGGAATGGTTGCAGTGATGATTTAGTCACTTAGTCCTTAAGAATGACCTTAAGATGAGAAAAGTCAACTGAGTGTTGACTTATTGGTAAATGACCTCAGAATGCGGATTTTATGGCTCGGATAGCTTCGTTAGGTGATCTGGGACTTAGGAGTGTGTTCAGAATAATTTAGTGATGTTTGGTGTAGAATTAGGCTTGAATTGGCGAAAGTTAGTTTTTGGTGATTTTTGGTCGGCAGTGGAAAATAGTCTATCGAGGTCGGAATGGAATTCCGACAGTTGGAACAGGTTAGTTATGTCTTTTTGGATGTGTCTGCAAAATTTCAGGTCAATCGGAGTTCTTTGGGATAGTTTCGGCATCTTTGGTGGATTTTAGAAATTTCAAAGTTCTTAGGCTTTGGTGTAAATTTGGTGTTTTGATGTTTTGAGAGTGCAACTAAGTTTGAATGATCATATTTGATGTGATGGTATAGTCGGTTGGGGTCCCAAGGAGCTCGGGTGAGTTTTGGATAGGTTTGGGTTGCGTTGTGCTCGTTTTTCTTATGCTTCGACGTCGTTTCTTCAAGCATAAATGATATAATACAGAACAAATGAGCTCCGATTACTGATTTGAATGAAGTAGTAGATCCCTATTGTAATTACGGACCCGTAGCAAAAAGAATCATCGAATTTGGGCATCGTATGAGGATTTTATGGTCATTTTACCAAGATTGCCCAGATTTTTCAAGTTAATGACGAAATTGCCCCTGACGACGTATTAAAAACATGCACTATTTGAAAATCTTAAAACCTACATATGTCCTTCATTATAAGGTCAAATTGAGTGATTCAAAAGCCTAAATTGATTATAATTTCACAAGGAATCCATTGGGAGCAGTAAAACGCGTGAACAGTATATATATAATGAGCAGTTCGAGTTGTCTTTCAATTTATGACCGGGGAGAAGCTTTTGAGGCAATTTTTAAGAGGGGAAATCAGTGTTCTTCATAAAGGTAAGTGTCTTGATCATTACAACCCGTTTATGTGTGATTATAGACCATAATCTCAGCCTTTAATTCATGAAAAAACAGTAGAAAAATAGGATTTTGGGCCATGAAATTATGAGACCTTCAAGGGTCGATTTGAGGGGTCAAACGAACTCCGATTTTGGTGTTCTTTATACGTACGGAATCTTTAGAAGATGAATAACACTTTTCTGTAAAAATTTCTGAGTTTCGGAATGCGGTTCTGGGTGTCGGGTTTTGACCGAATTCGGATTTTGAGCCAAATTCGATATTTTTCAATTGGAATTATTCCTTAAGCATATATTGATGATAAAAATATGAACTTGTTAGATTTTGAGCATTCAGAGGTTGATTCGAGAGGCAAGCGCATTGCGAAATAGTTTTCGGGCTAGTTTTGTGTCACGACCCAAACTGGAGGATCATGACTAGCACCCGGGCCATACTTGCCGAGCACCAACGTACATTTTATCTAACCTTCTTATTACCTTTATGGGATAATGAGATCAATATAAATGGTAGATATGGATCATGAACATACATCACATGGGATGACAAGATTGCTAAGAAACTACATAAAAGGTACGATCTACAACGCTGTCATGAAAGACTATACAACAAAAATTATCCCACAAGGANTAATATCTATAACAAAAATGCATACCAAGACCACGGCAAGTCCGGAGAAGGGATCTCGCCTATGACCGCTGAACTGGAAAGCCTATTATGGTGGGGGAGCTGTGTCTACCTGTCTATCAGGACCTGCATCACGACATGCATCGTCAACAAATAAAAGGACGTCAGTACAGATAAAGTATTGAGTATGTAAGGCTGGTCAATATAAATATGAACAATAATGTAAAGAGAGGTAGACAAGATACCACCTGTAACATCTGAGTGCTTCTAAGAGACTGTAACATGAAATGCATGATACATATAT
>MDKH01239834.1:0-13186 GCA_005239495.1 Nicotiana undulata | reverse complement strand
TAGGAGGGTGTGGTGATGAAGCTCGTCAAAAATGGCTAAGGGGTTGTGGGGAAGAAGGAAGGAATGAAATTTTGGGAAGTCCCGTAATGTCTACTGTTTTGGGTTTAAGAAGAAAAAATCACTGGGCGAATCTCGCACCTGCGGAAAAATGATCGCACCTGCGGTACCGCAGTTGCGGAAAAATGCTCGCACCTGCGGCCTTGGGCCAGCCCAGCATGGGCCGCTCCTGCGGGAATTTGGTCGCCCCTGCGGATCACGCGCCTGCGAGGGCCTGGACCGCGCCTGCAGTCTCGCGCCTGCGGACTCTGGGAAAAAGGCTGGGGATCGCACCTGCGAGGCTGGGACTGCAGGGGCGGTCCCGCACTTGCGGCTGGGCAACCGCACTTGCGGTCACACCAGCTGCTATGCACCAGCAGTGGTTTTGCTGGTTTTTGGCCTCGCGGGGGGTTCGGGGCACCTAGGCCCACCCGAGCCCCCGTCCAAAATACCAACAAGTCCTAAATCACTTAGCGGACTCGCTCGAACTTTCGGAACACGAAAAACAACAGCGGAACTCGAACTCAAACCCCAAGACTTATTTAATCAAATCTTAAGAACTTAAAATTCTAGAATTCATTTCCAATACGCCGAACCGGCCTAAACTGCTCGGAATGACATCAAACTTTGCAGATAAGTTATACATGACATCACGGTACTATTCCCGGTCTCGGAATCTCATTCGGACCCCGGGAACATAACATCACTTTCCAAGTCGCATTTCAAATTCTTTAAAACCTCAAAACCTCATTTTGATCCGAAACCACTCAATTCACGCCCGTTTTACACCAAATTTTACAAATAAGACAAATAATATATAATAAACCTGTTCCGGGCTCCGAAACCATAATACGGGCCCGGTAACACGGTTTTCACATAATTATTCACTTTCATATTCCTTTATTATTTTCAGAAAACAATTTCTTTTAAAAATTCATTTCTCGGGCTTGGGACCTCGGAATTCGATTCCGAGCATATGCCCAAGTCCCATATTTTCCTACGGACCCTCCGGGACCGTCGAATCACGGGTCCGGGTCCGTTTACCAGAAATGTTGACCAAAGTCAACTATATTCATTTATTAATTATCAAAACTCATTTTCATCAAATTTTCACATAATAGCTTCCCGGCTACACGCCCGGGCTGCGCACGCATATCGAGGTGAGGCTAACGGAGGCTCTCGGAGCCTCGGAACACAGATACAACTTAAATTACGTAAGATGACCTTTTGGGTCATCACAGAAGTTGTCTTGCAAAACCTATATCAAAGTTAGAAAACCCCGTATAACAGATAAACAAAAAACAAACAATAAGTAAACACGTACAGTAGCGATGTCGTATTATGCATAGCCTTTTTCAACATACATTCCCTGAGAAGGAATGTATCTTCTTCTTATATTTCTCTGAAGCCAACGTCTTTAGGTAATTGGCAAGATCCACCGTCCTGGACAGCATATGGCACTCCTTCGAAACTGATAGAGTAACGCTCCTTCTTCCTCGGGGATCTGGAGAAGGGGTTGAATTGTTGTGCCCTAAATTCCCGTGATTAGGAGACTAGGGAGGAGAATCAGCTTCTTCTCATACATCGATAGAACATAGAGGAGATGTAGCAATTGCTGGTGATGAAAGCGCATGTGGTGAGTAAGGGGATGAAGGTGATAGTGTTGCGGGATGAAAAGCAGTTGCAACAGGGGCAATGCTGATTATTGGTCGCTCATCAATCAAAGGAAGAAGAGGCCGGGTTTTTGACCTCACGGGAACAGAAACGCCAACAGGTACTGGAAAACGAGAATCGGCATTCTCTACCATCTTTATTTTTCCCCAAATTGCTCGGACCTCGCCTTTGGTTGGGGTTCTAAGCTCTCTAGATTTAGCATTTTGTTGAGCTGATGAAGATCTTTCTCTCCATTGAAGAGGAGCCTCTTCATCATTAGCTTCCCCGTCATCATCAATGACCATAGTGGTTTTGGCCGGCTCGAGCGTGGCCTTCTTTATTTTTATTTTTATCCCTATCCGAAGAAGAACGCCGCCTTTTTGGTTTCTTGTTCTCTAGCTGGGGACTCCTAGAGGAAGCTCTTGCACCAGAGGAAGATCAGAGGGCACCGCTTCGAGTAAGAGTCTATTTCAATAACCTCGCAGCCTCAGCAAGATCGTCCAAAACCTCGACTTCGGCAAAGGTAACGGAACCCTGATGGGGTCTTGAATCAAACAAAAAAGTATAGTTAAAAAGTTTTCTTATATGCATGGAAAGGCAAAAAGTATAAAAAAAAGCAGCTTACCGTGGTTCTTGGCCTTCCACCCATATTTAGGCCATCTCCTTACACTGACGGGTCTCCGATGTAGTAATATCCAGAATCTTTCAAACCCATTGGTCCAGACCTTCACCCCTTGGAGGTGTCCATCGGCTATATGAAATAACGGAAACAAAAGGGTTAGCAATGACAAGGAGCAGTCTTTTTACGGAGAAAGAGATATAATACAAACTTACGTAAACGACTCTATGATTCGGGAAAATATGGAGTTGTGGTGTGGATGATATCCCCAGTATAAATGATGATAAACCCCTCCATCCACCCACAATCATTTTTATCATCCATTCTCGTAAGTAGAGCATGGTGGCCACGCTTGCTAAAATTTATTACTCCCCTACGGAAGATTTTGGGAGAGTAGAGGTTCATCATATGTGTCAGGGTTAGGGTTTTCCCTGTCTTTGTGCACAGGTGGCGTAGACAAGCTACCGTTCGCCACACAAAATGTCCTACTTGAACCAACCGGTGGCATAATTCAAAGATCACGGGGTCAAGTCCCACGCTTAAAGAAAACGTACCCAAAGTGAAGGGGTGCGTATAAACATACGTAAAACCCTTCTTGGTGAAGGTAACCCGCTGCGCCGGGTCAAGATAAATGATCTTTAGGTCATATCAGTTACATTCATCCTTCACGATAGGAATACTAGAAGGGCGAATAGAAGAGGGGTACCTGCTAACACATCAAGTTCAAGGATTCGCATAAGGGAACTTCTCTTGGAAGTCGTTAACAGTGATCAAGTGTTTGGGTATGATGGTGCTCATTGTAGGAGGATCAACATCAAACATCGACCTCTTTATCTTTTCTTCTCTTCGGGCCTCCACCGAAGAGAAGACTAGAGTTTTTAGAGGACCCAGTAAAAGCAACCATGATAATAAAGAGTTTATGGGTTAAGAGCAAAGGAAGTTGGGAAGAGACGAAAGCAGAAGAAGGTTAAAGAACAAAAAAAAATAATGAACTTATGAAGGCTTTGGAAGTGAAAGAGGTAAAGTGATAAGTATAGATAAAGATATAGACGGCACAAATCATGGCCATGATTACCTCGAGAATCAGTGAAAATATTGTTGAATTGTGGGGAAACATATGTTCGGGGTATTAAATATGAGGATACATGAGTCTTATCAAGTGTCAGAGACTTTTCAGAAGGCTTCAGAAGAATTTCCTACCAAGAAAGGAATCTTGACCAACTTTCCGGTGACACAAAGATATGTCACTGAAAAGTAGGGGGACTATCTTTATATGAGAAAATTTGATTTGTATTAAATGATCGAATGATAGCGTAACACGTGACACTAGAGACAGATGGAAGACAACTCGAGCGAGAACCAAGACCTAGAACAACAGTTGCAGTTGACATTGGATAAACCCCCGAGGGAAACACGATCAACAAGAGCGAGTTGAATGTTTGTCACCAAATGGAATTAAATGAAAAATATTCCCTAGTATTAAATAGGCGGCCGTTGCAGGAAATTTTTGCATTCATAGTCTGCCATTTCATATTCATCAATGACCCCCTTTATTGTCATTTAAGAGGGGCTTGATCCTAGGATCTTGTTTCCTAGGTATAGATATAAATAGTGGCTTCAACAACCATTGTAGGCACAAGAAATCTCTAGCAAAACTTATGCTACACTTTATTCTCAAACTAAATAATGCAACTTTACTTTATATTTCATATTACTCTTACTTCTGTCCTCAGAAGCATTCCTCCCGGAGTCAGGCCTACCATTTTCTTTGATTTTAACGCTAAGTCTTAATCTATTTTATTTATCATTTTGGATCGAATCAGTTCGATTTTCTATAATCCATGTAACAAATTCAACTATACAATTTTAGAGGTAAACAATATCAACAAAAGGATCTATTCCATTACGCTGCCTTTGCCACGTACTAGTCAAGACATTCACATATGGTAAGCTTCCAGTAATGGGTTGTTAAACCACAAGATCATGCCATGGTTTGAGTAGTGGTATGAAAATTCCCACAAAAGCTTTGGTCGGTATGGGATTTAAATTGTCCTAACAAAATATACTTTTTATGGTTGAATGCATGGCAGAATTCCACAGGAAAATTGGCATCAATATAGATGAAACATGTCATGTTTGCAGGAAAGCTCCAGAAACCATCCACCATATTGGATAAAGGATTTTGATAGGACTAACACATGCATCTTCACCCTTTCATACAAAGCTCCTAGCGCTCCATGAAGATGAAATCTCTATCTACTAGAGATAGAAACAGACTCAATTTATGTGTGGTAGTATAAAATTGTAAATAGCCATGTGTCTTTTTAATTTTACAAGTGTCATATCTATTTCCAAGTGGCTTCTTGCATGAAGTCCTTTGGCAAAATACTCTTAGATAATTGGTACATGGTAAGAGTTTTTATATGTGGTATTCTTTTAAAGATTGTTTGGCAAAAGGTCTTGCTAAGCCAAGTGTCAATTTGCATGGATGTTTTGGCATCTTGTATGAAGAAAATTTGACAAGTAAGTAAAACACTTGTCTTGTGCAGAAGATTTCCTAAGTTCTATATATATCCATGGTTAGGCCATCATTCTTCAATCATCAAAACAAAAACAAAAGATAATCATTAGCAAAAGAAGAAATTTTTCTATCTTATTTCCCTCTTATACGTCCTTCTTCTTCAAAATATCTTCTTCTATAACATTTTAATTGGCATAAGATATTAGTTGCTCTTTCTCTTCCAGCTTGGTGGATTTATTATTAATATTTTGCTGATTTTATCTTCTTAAATATAGGTAGGCTTGTTTAGAAACATTTCACATTGCTGAAATAGTTTCTTAGGACAGTGCACAACACAACTCAAGCTAATTCGTGTATCTGCTCACAAATAATATGTAATGATCCGCCTGGTCGTTCTGAGAGTTGTAGCCCAATTCCCTCATTTTCTGCTTTACTATTGTTTAATGACTTACCGAGGTAGTTGGTTCAGGCCTGAAAGGATTTCGGAGTGAACTGAGACACTTAGTCACATAATAGAAAGCTTAAGTTGAAAAAGTTGATTGGATGTTAACTTATGCGTAAACGACCCTCGATTTGAATTTGGATGGTTCCCTTAGCTCTGTTAGGTAATTTTGGACTTAGGAGCGTGTCCAGATTGTAATTTGGAGGTCTGCAATGGAATTAGGCTTGAAATGGCGAAAGTTGGATTTTTGGAAAAATTTGACCGGTAGTGGACTTTTTGATATTAGGGTCGGATTGAAATTCCGAAAGTTAGAGTAGGCGTAGTGTCATTTGTGACTTGCGTGTAGAATTTGGGGTCCATCGGACGTGAATTGATAGGTTTCGACGTCGTTTATAGAAATTGAAAGTTTCAAAGTTCATTAGGCTTGAGTCTAGGTGTTATTCATGTTTTTGATGATGTTTGAGACGGTTTGAGGGTTTGAATAAGTTCGTATGATGTTATGGGACTTGATGGTATGTTTGGTTGAGGTCCCGAGGGTCTCGGGTGAGTTTCGGGTGGTTAACGGACCAAGAATTGAAGTTGGGAGACTGCTGAAGTTGAGTTTGCTAATTTTTGGCTGGATTTGGTTTCATCTTACGCGTTAGCGAGAATGGTCTCGCTTTCGCGAAGTGTAATTTGAGTCTTTGGAAGGTCTATTTTTCGCCGATGCAAAGGAGAGGACGCATTCGCGAAGGTCTGGGAGGAGAGTGCATCGCGAACGCAAGATGGTGAGCGCGTTCCCAAAGAAGAGAAGAGGAAACTGAGGACCCATGCTATTGGTCTATGCATTCGCGGGGTTGTGGTCGCGTTCGCGAAGAGTGGGGTTGGCAAAGCTTCGCATTCGTGAGGCTGAGGATGCGTTCGCGAAGGGTTAATTTGAGGGGCAGTCGGATTGTTCTACGCGAACTCGAGGGGAAGGCCGCATTGGCGATGAAGGCATCCCTGGGCAGAATTAAAAGATTCAAAATGAGGGTTTTGAGTTTATAACATAAAATGGATTTGAGAGCTCGGTAGAAGGCAATTTTTTGAGAGTTTCTTGCGTGGGTTCTTGGGATAAGTGGTTCCTATCTAGTTTGAGTTATTCCATGAATAAGTTTTTTATTCCATCATTTAAATTGTGATTTGTGATGGAAAATTGGGGAAAATGAAGAAGAGTTTTTGGGCTAGATTTTTGAGATTTTGAATCGGATTTTGTTTTCGGATTTGCGTAAATTTGATATGGTTAGACCTGTGGTTGAATGGGCTTTTGGAGTTAGTGACTATTTAGATTTCGAGACGTGGGCCCTAGGGCCGGTATGAACCAATTTCGGATTTTTGAGTTATAACTTAGTATTTTCTTGTAGAATTGATTCCTTTAGCCCGTATTGGTTGTATTGTACCGTTTGTGGCTAGGTTCAGGGCATTTGGATGCCGATATGCCAGGAAAAGGTGTATTGGAGTAGAGATTTGCTCGGATTGAGGTATGTAACACTTAAACTTGGCTCTGAGGGTTCGAAACAACCAAATATGTGTTATATGATTGGTGTTAAGGTGACGCACATGCCAAGTGACGAGCGTACGGGCGTGCACTGAGAGAATTGTGACCTGGTCGATTCCATGGTACTATATAATGGACTTATTTTGTTGATGTCCGGGTTTTCATCATGTGATAAAGTAATTAAGTTGTTAATCCATCTAGAGATCATGTTTAGGCTACATGTAGGTACATGTGGGACCCATAATGGTTGTTTCTTGTTGTTGTCTTGCTGATTTCATTGATATTTCGTACTCAGTCATATTCATTAATTTCACATCTTATCTCAGTACAGTTATTTATTGATTCATCATATCATTTTTTTTGGGCTAGTTTCATTGAGATTGAAAGCCCGTGAGAGAGACTGGAGAGATTGATGACTAAGTGAGGTCGAGGGCATGATTATGAGTGACATTTATAGGATCGGGCTACACGCTGCAGCGGTTATACTGATTTATGATAATGCTTGGGCTGAAGGAGCCCCTCCGGAGTCTGCACACACCCCCAGTGAGTGCGCTTGATTATATTGAGGGATGGATCTTCCCTGAACATGGATCTTGTCCGGAACATTATACCTGGGATGGATCTTCCCCACGGGCTGGATTGGCCCTACTCAGTACTGGGTCACTGATGGTCAGTCGATGTATATATTCTGGGATGGATCTTCCCGGGCCGGATTGTCTATATATAGTATTGAGTGATTGAGAAATTAAGAGTATGAGCACATGAGGCTGTCAGCATGGTGCATCACATACAACATGTGCATTGGCATGTAGAAGTAGAGAAGTTATATTCTTCTTATCATTCAGATTTGATCTGTTTTACTGTTTTAAGTTTATCTGTTGAACTTGAAAGCATGCCTACGTTTCTGCACTGTTATTTCTGTATTGAACCGTGCCGGTTGAGTTCGTCATTACTGTCGGTCCAAAGTTTGGATTTGTTACTTATTGAGTTGGTTGTACTCACGCTACACCTTGCACCTCATGTGCAGATCCAGGTGCTTACAGTCACGGCGGCTGCTGAGTGTGGGATCATCAGGATCTCGGGAGACTATCGAGGTAGCAGCATGATGTTCGCAGACCTTGACCCTCCTTCATTATCTTTACTTGTATTTCAGTTTTTACTCTTTAGACATTGTATTAGATTATCTTTTATTGCAGATGCTCATGTACGCGGTGACGCCCCGATTTTGGAGAGATTGTATTGAGTTGTGTATTTATTTCTGTTTTCAAAAGGTTTTCCTTAAATATTAACTGCCTCCGTACTTTTCAAAGCTTTTGGTTATGTTGAAAAAGTTGAGTAATTGGCTTGTATAGTTCCACGATAGGCGCCATCACAACAATTGGTTTTGAATCGTGACATAATATTATTGCAGCATTATTGTTATTTCCTCGTGTCATTTGCCTACTATATGATCAATAGCTTGAATCAGGGAAATAACATGTTTAACACTGTTGTTAATGCTTGCAAGTGGATAATGCTCCAAGGGAGGGGGGCAATGATCAGGCATAACTTCTGTGAAGAAAACGCAGTACCGCATCACCTACAAAAGACGCCTTTCATCTAACGACGTTTAACAAAACTTAAATATTTGTTGCTCCACCTTTTTGTGTGCTCGAATATCTGGAAAAGGATGCAGAAGAAAAATCTACTTTAATTTTGTTAAATATTACCTACTGAAGTTTGTAATCGACTAGTTACTATGGTAATCATAGTGTCCTAAATTACACTACTGTGGCTTGTAGTACTGTGGAACAGTTCTATTATTAATGAAATTTTATTTCCCTAAATAAATAAAATAAAAAAGCACGCCAATTGACTTACCACTTCTATCCTAGTGAGAGAGATGGAGCGATGAATTAAAATTGATTGTTTCTCAATTGCAATCAAACTCATAGCTCATCTTAATTAATATGTTTACAATTATATATTTATAAATATAAGATTTAAATAAAAGCTACTAGATTCATCATACCTAATACTCGACCTCCGGTCCTCCACTTAGAATGTCTCAATTTAGTTATTGCTGTAGTGATTACAACAACTACTACTTGTGCACGTGACGTCCAACAGAATAGTAAATCTAATGTGCTGGATTAAGGTTCTTGAATTGTGCATGAACATGTTACGTCATATGAATTAGTTTTGCTATATCATTTTCCTGTCGTTTATCTTAAAACATTGACTTATTTGGTTCATGAATAAAGTTATTAGATTGCTTCGAGAACAAGAAAATAATGTTTCCAGAGTTGAAGATATGAATTTGTTATGCTATCTTCAACTGTTCTTAAATTAATGTCTCGTATTAAAATATATTAGGAATCTCTTTTTAAAAATAGTTTCGTCCCTTCCTGGTCTTCTAGAAACCGACTTAATCCCGATATTTTTGTTGTTATTTATTCGTGTATACGTACTATATATTGTTCAAATTTGACCAAATTATTATAATGCCAAGTATCTTTGTTTTTCTTTTTAAAAATATACCAAGTATCTAGAAGTGAACTTCAGTTCTTTCACATGCGCCCATGAACAAATTAAACGCATCCATATTCGATTCAAAATTTAAATTTGACGGATTCTACTTTTAAGGGTCTTGCCACTAAAAAATTCATTAATCTTCTAAAGTTATGATTTAGAAGTTAATATATATTTATCGATAGTTTAGAGACCTTACATGTATATTTATGCTCTAGAAAATGATGAATTCAATTAAACCCATTAAATACGTAACATATCCATTTTTTTGTTGTACTAGTCTTTATGTTTGTGCGTTGCACGAGAAATACATATTAAAAATAATAAAGTTTAAATTGCTTACACTGTTGAGTATATACAAAGTAGGAAGTTTAATAATCAATTCTTTAAAAAGAAATAATATAATATATAACTCAAATCAATTTATCAATAACGTTTTTAACATAATATAAGAGGAAAAAGTAGAACTAATTAAATATTTTAGAATTACAACATTATGTGATTAAAGTTGTAAAATTACTTAATAAGTCGAGCATTATATAATTTGTACAAAAGATTGTAAAATATTATCGTCAAATAATATGGTGATTAACTTGATTGTGTCAAATATTATGAAACACGTACAACAAGTAACAAACTATCAATTGCAGTGAAAATAGTACGGGTTAGTCAGTTTTCGGATTGGTGATTGAGAAATAGACATGATTTGCAAAGTCATTGAAAAATAACCATTATTTTGCTGCAATACGAATAATTCCAGCATAATATACTGGAGATTGGCACACCTGTGTATGAACTTCCAGCATATTATGATGGAACTCCAACATACGGAAAGTTCCAGCATAATATACTGGAGATTGGAGCACATGTATATGAACTTCCAACATATTATGTTGGACCAGTATATTATGCTTGAACTCCAGTATATAATGCTGGAAATCCAGTATATTATACTGGAAGTCCAGTATATTAAGCTGGAATATTTTCTGAATTTTAAGCATTGTTTTCGTTCAGATTTATCTTTACATAAAAAGTTACTAAATTTCGATTACTTTTAAAATTATGGCTATTTTTCAATTACCACTTGTAAATCTGCTATTTTTAAATTTCACCCTCCATTGCATAGATATCCAAACCAACTCCTTAAAATATTTTGACACAATCAAAGAATCGATTAAAATTGTAACATTACTTAATAACACAACAATACTTATATTATTTTTGTGATTCTAATTTACTAAAATTTAGTTAATCCTTAATTTTTCAGGTATATAGAAAACATATTTTTTCTTATTAAGAGACATTAATAATGAAGAAAATATTAATAAAGAGTCATTTGATCGTTCTACGTCTTATATGACATTACTTTTGCATTTTGTCGTATTGCACCCTAATTTATGTCAATTGCTATATCTAAATACAAGTATTGAGAAGAAAATTGCTACAGCAAGAAAATCATTTAACTCTCGTTATCATCTATCCAATCGTAGATTGAACTCCAATTATGATTGAATTATATCCAAATCTAAAGCTCCACAATACTTGAAGTGTCCATAAAGTAGCTTCAAGGTGATCCACTATCAAATTGAATTATTAAAGATAAGTTAATAGCAAGAATCTATTTTAGAACATGACACGCTGATAAAAAAAATATTGTCACCTTAACCAATTAACCTCTTCCATTCAGATAAAACAGCTTGGCGTACACTTAAGTTTTTGATAGTGCTTTCACTGCAAAAAATAACAACATGAAGCCGATCGAGTGAGCATATTTTGTTCAACTAAAATTTGCACACATGATATGCAAGTTTACTGAAAAAACAACTTTCAAAAAAGAAGTGGATTAATTGTTTGTTGTTTACCGAAAGGATTCACTACTTATAAAAAGTTACATATTTTATTTCCATGTAACTTCTGATATGGATTCAGCCTTATGAGTGGTGAAATAGTGGCATATAATATTTCACTTTCAAAGTGATTTCGTATTTAAATGAGAATCAGAATAGACTTTACCCTAATCAACGGAATTTTTTTAGTGATATAGAGGTAAAATCTTGGTTGGTTTCTAACTCATGAGAAATACTCATCACAAATAATACAATTTTGTCCAATATGAAGTTAAATATTTCAAAGAATAATTTAACCTTTAAAGGGCATAATCGTCGGTTACTATTTTAGAGATATTTTCGTCTACTAATATTTAATGTTTTAACATTCGTGCTTTTATAATAACTAGTCTCTATGTTTGTGCGTTGCACGACAAATACATAGTGATAGTAATAAACTTTCAATTGCATATACTATTGAATATGTACACCATACGAAATTAGTTACTTAAAATAAATAAAAAATACAATATATCATACAAACCAAGCCATGAATAATGTTTGACAAAATACGGGAGAACAAACTAAAACTAAACATTCTGGAATCACAAAGTTATATAATAAAGTTGGAAAATAAGTTAATGCACTATTATTTACTATTTTATGTGAAGTTATGATAATTTTTGTTAAGCTTTAAGGTATATGAAGTCTAATATACATCTTTATATAAAGATATATTGATATATAACGAAGAAAACAAAGTTTAAAATTAATTTCATCGCTCCTGTCTTTCATCGAACCTTTTTCAGTTGGACATTATTCTGTTTCGATTATTACTCATTTTTAGGTCTAAAAACTTTCAATATCTTACCCACACATTAAATCGTATTTGTTTGTTTATACAGACAACTCAAATTCTTATTGATCCAATTTATTAGAAACCACTTGCGTCATCATGTGTCTACACAAGTATACTTGCTCATATCAAGATTATTTAGTATGTTCAACTCAATGATCACAGAAAATGTTAGAGATGTAATTTTGGTATATCTATTTTTTAAAGTAATTTTATTATGAGTAGTCATTAACGGAGATTTTTTTGAGTTGCAAATTACCGTATATATATTAAAAGATCGTCATACCTACCATATCAAGGCTATATACTAATTTGTCTTTTAAGAAATAATTCAATTTTGAAGGGTACAAAAGTCGGACATATATTTTAATTTTGAAAGACACGTCTTTGGGGAAAAAAGGAACTAATGTCCTAATCATAATATTTTGCCCTATTTTTTAAATCCTACATAGATTGATAGTCTACTTTGGTATAACACTACTAAAAAACGGCCAATTTCCGACGAAAAAACTTAGTCGGAAATTTCCGACGGAATCGGTCAGAATACGCATAAAAATATATTTTTAAATTTGTAATAATAGTTACGACTAATATTCCGTCCATGTCCGTCGCAAATTTTGGCGGAAAATTTTGCGTTACTGTTAGCGACCAATACGATCGGAAATAATTAAAAAATAAGAAATGAGGAGGGGGAAGATTTTTTGTTTTAGTTTTAGTCATAAGGAGCCTTATAACAAGAAAGGAAATGAGTGAAAGGCCTAAAAAGAGGACAAAAATGGATTGAAGGACAATGACTAGTCTAGCCATTGTGAGGAGCTGAACATATTGTTTATGTGCTTGGTTTCAAATCAGATACATAGAAGAGGGGATCGAGGTTGAAGTTTAACACAAATCTGAACTTCTGAAGAAGATTATTTATAATGTACAATTTAAAATGGGAATTCAATTTTTATAGGCAGTCAAGTGGCATAATTTGTATTTGTGCATTTTTAAATATCGTCTTATGTTTCAACTTCTCGATTTTAGTCGGGTTATGCACCTTCCTCCTCCCTTTCCACCTTAATAATAGGTCGTTAGCTTCTATTTCTTTAAATTTCGATTCATTAATTAAAAGAAGATACAAACAAACTTATAGAATATGACCCATCTTGTCACGACCCGAAATCCCACCTTTCAGGCCGTGACTGCGTCTAACGTTGAACCCGC
>ML283504.1:9222-117960 GCA_005239495.1 Nicotiana undulata | reverse complement strand
CAGAATTTAGCTAAGAATAAAACACACATAGGTTGGTTCTTGAGGATGAAAAGTTGAGACCTTACATGCATGTGAATAATCTTCCATAACCTAGTAAAGGGAAGTAAGTAGAGTAATCTTTCACTAAAAGGGTTTAGTTAATCTAAGAGATCACATAGTGTTTGATAAAATGCTCAAATGAATTCGAGACTCCTAATTCTAAGTTAAATGTGTCGCATTGTGAACTAGATTGACGGTTGTAGACGATTCGGTGAATTGCGATAGAAATTAAAAAGAGAAACTCGACTTCAGGTATGTATGGCTAACTTTAATCTTTGTAAAATTGCTTTGTGGTGCCCGAGCATCCGGTAAGTGTATTGGTGTGAATATGTGAAACTGGTTGTTCGAATTGTGTTGAAGCGTGAAATGTATTCCTTGTCTGTCTTTAGTTGATCACCAAACTGCTGTGCTATGTGAAATGATGCTAGTAGGATAATGAACCCAAGAGTATGAATGTATATGCTAAAGGCTGTGTAACAAGTAATGAAAAGGAGTTGTGGTGTGATGTAATTGAATAAAAAGACTATGGAGATATCGTATATGATTCACTATTTGGTCAGGTTTGTTGTGTCACGATTTTCTTTTTATACGTATTATGGGTTGTAAAGAAGATGTATTCCTATTGCTGAAATTTTCTGTGATTGAATTGTGAATTGTCATTGTTGACATGATATATGATTGTTTGGTGGGATCGGGTTGCGCGCCGCAACATGAGGGACAAGGGTGATATGTGAGAAGTGATAAGGGTGTGATTGTGATTGTCCGGTGGGATCGGGTTGCACGCCGCAACAGAAACACAACAAATGATTGTGATTGTCTGGTGGGATCAGGTTGCACGCCGCAACAGAATAAATAAGGGTTGAATGTTGAGAAAAGACAAGGGTGGAATTGTAATTCTGATTGTGATTGTGATTGTGATTGTGATGAAGTGAAAATTGTGGAACTTCCATTGTGTTCTTTCTATATCTTGTGCAGTGATTGCGTGACCCTCTGTCTGTCTCTTGCCTGTGCATTGTTGAGTTTACTTAGAGTAAAGGTTGTTCATACATACTAGTACAATTCAAATGTACTGACGTCCCTTTGCTGGGGGCGCTACATTCTTGTGATGATTGTTGGTGGTTCTATATCAGGTACTTCAGCCCACCGACAGTAGTGCCTCCTCTACGTCCTATCAGCTGTCTTGGTGAGCCCCTCTCCTTTCGGGGCCCTGTGTGGTTCATGCCACCTCTTCTTCCAGATTTTTATTTTGGTATTTGTGTAAGGTAAAGCCGGAGCCTTGTTACCGACAAATATTATATAACTCCTTCGTACTCTTAGAGGCTCCGTAGATAGGAAATGTGGGTTATGTACATATGTATTTTGGGAAGTATAACTTGTAGATCACGTAAAGTAGAACTGTGTGTTATGTATATTTTGTAAGTATTGTACCACATGTTTGTAATGACAGAAATATATGATTTAATTTCATATTGTAAGAATGTGTCGTAATTATAATTGAATAATGTACATTGGAATCTCGGGGTAATACGTGGGATGGAAAAAAGAATCCAGGTCCGCTTGACTGGGGCTACCCGGTCGAGCGCCGGTCGTGTCCCTCGATTTTGGGGCATGAAAAACATAACACCGATGGGCCTTAATGCATTCCAACAAGGATGATGAAACTACATCGCAAATGATTATTCCACCACATCCGAGAATATCAAGTCTCGCTACTCCGATAACCAAGGCCTAAACATCCATAGTCCAATTGCCTTCCTCCATCAGAATTAAATGCCGAACTTCTAAATTATGAATCGAGTAATCCTCTTTTTGATTTATCCACTGACGTGATGAACAAATAAGCACCCTACGATTTTCACCAATAAGCACCCTACCTCGTAAAAGGTTTCCAAACAATTAGGGTTCCGTGATGTCGGGTAGGTGTAAAGGTCAATAATAGTATAAATTCTTCGCGGCGAGAAAGCTCGATGCGATTCAGACTTTTTAGATTGAACAGTACGCTGGGGAGTTGAAGGAAACTATTTTGCAGAAATAGGCATTTCTGTGGCCCATTATGCGGCCGCATAATCACTCTGTGGGTCGCAGAATGGCCGCAGAGTGAAGCAACTTTTTGGGCCAATTTTGAGGTCAATTTCGCAGCCAATTGTGCGACCGCATATCTGTTTTGCAGGTCACACTTTGATCGCATAATCATCCTTACATTTTTCAGAGGGAGGTTTCGCAGCACATTATGCGGCCGCATAATAAGTCGACGGGCCGCGTAATGACCACAGAGTGAAGCAGGCCAACCCAGTTCCGAGGGTCAACTTTCGCGGTCATTTTGCGGATTGTAGAATCATTATGCGGTCGCATATGCGGCCGTAGATCCTGTTCTGGGGCTTTATTTTTGGAATTTTTAAAACCCGACCCTATTCCGTTAAAACATATGCCATAGACCAATTTTAGCTTATTTATGATATTTTAGTGTGAGAAAGAGTTCTTAGTGTAGGGAAGTAATCTTCAACTTAATATACAACAATTCTTGCTCAATCCTTGAAGATTATCAAGAAAATTATTAAAGGTATATCAAACACATTGTGGAACATAAGAGAAGGTTGACCAAACTTAAGACTATTATACTCACTGAAGAGTTCACCTCAAGGACTCGAAGAAAACTTCCAAAAAACCTAAATGTTTCGAGCAACTTTACCATCCTCATGCAAATTGGTTAAGTCGATATAGGTCGAGATCTATGTGATTTAGGTGAAAGTATATATCTGATGCTGGTATTAGTGTAAAGCAATTAGGCTTGAGAGCTCCACGGCCTACCTTAATTATGCTACAGTTAGCAGATAGGCCTTTAGCTTATCCTAAGGGAGTGATTAAGGATATTTTGATGCACGTTGGTTAATTTATCTTCCCAACAGACTTTCATATTCTAGACTAGAGTCTAATGAGCAAGTCCCTTTCATATTGGGACGTCTTTTCTTGGCTACTGGAGATGTAGTCATCAAGGCGAGGGAAGGAAAAATAATCACGATAGTGGACAATGAAGAGTAAGTCTTCAATGTCCATCGGGCGATTTAGTTGCCTTGTCATTACAAGGATCTTCTATGATATCTGTGGTGGAAGTAAATGATCCAATTATGGGTTTGAGTGTCTATCTAGACGATTCTTTAGGGAAAACACTCATGTTGTTTGATACTATAGACCTTGATGAATAAGTTAAGGATATGATGCACATCCTGGATGCGTCATGTTAATACATCAAAGACGAGCCCCAATTTGAGCCCTTAGATAGGCCATGTGGACCGCCACCAAACCTTCTATCAAGGAGGCTCCAAAGCTAGAGCTTAAACTAATACCTTCTCATCTTTATTATTCTTATTTGGGTAGCTATAACACTTTACGTGTGATTGTTTCTTCTGATTTATCCAATTTGTAGGAAGAAAACTTGTTCAGAGTGCTACAAGAGCACAATCATGTCATATGATGGACAATGTCCGATATAAAGGGTATCAACCGTGCTTCTTGGATACATGTCACGACCCAAACAGATGGGCCACGACGGGCACCTGGTACCTTACTCAACCGAGTACCAACGTGACGTATCTTTCTCATCACATAACCATGGGTAAATGGGCCAGAAGGGTCATATGAGGTAACAAGAACAAAAATGTTCAATCCCTCACAATTATGTTTTTTCCCTACTTGTTTTCATGCTTTTAAATATGTATTTTATTGAACTCTTACGAACAAATATGAAACTGCGTTGACCTTTTCTTTGCTATAAGTCTTCATCAGAATCTGTATATGTCTATATATGTTCATTTAAGGTATTCAATTTGGAAGGTTTTCTGACTGTTATGCTTGTTTGAGACTATCATGTTCATGTATGCTCGAATTCATTTATTTGACTATTTGTTATGAATCCTTTCTCATGCCTTACCTATAACTTCTATATTTGAACACCTAAGGAACTAGTTCCTACCTAGAAGTTGCCTTAATGAGTCTCTTTCTGCTGAATCCTTTGTGCATAACCTACTATTTCTCTACCAATTGACCCATGATCATCCATGTGACCATATTGTCTCAATGTTTAGCCCAATATGCTTCCTTTCTATTTATAAACTTTTAAGTGTAATCTATGCCTGATTAGTACTTCCTAAATCCTACAAGGTAAATAATGTAATATCCAGCTTTCTTCTATGTGCAATATAGACCTTGGTGTATCCTTTTTCCTACTATGAATTCTGGTATTGTTTACGTCTTTGTGCTATGACGGGTATTTAGCATGTTCATGAATTTTCATGATCAATTAAGGATTGTGTAGACCATATCCATCAACCTGTTTGGTTATGCTACTATCATTAGGTTTTTTCTCATGGTAGACACTTTCATGTGAAGGTTGTTCTCTAATTGCTCATTTTCTATGATTCTGCTAGACCTCTCAATTAAAGTTCTTTAGGTTGATCTTGAATCATGCTACGTTTTGAAACTCTCTGGAATAATATACTATAATATGAATGTCAACCCTGTCACTCCTAAACTTTGTTTCCGGAATTATACACTTGCTTCATATGTGCTTTGCATACCTTCCAATTTAATGTTATCTTGTTTATGTGCCTTTGGCTTATTACTGCTGATAGACATATCCTTTGGAACTGAATGTGAGGACTTAGAGTATTCTTAATTAATTCAGTAATCAGTGGTTTGGTAAAGTTGTTCATCTGCCACTACTGGGTGGGTGAATTCTCCACCTCTTCTTTTTATGGGTCTATATATGAGCTTGAAGTTTGTGATTGTCATACTCTAATCTCGATTCGAGTTTGAGTTTGATGCTGGTGCGAAGAATAAGCTCGTTGAAGGCCCAAGCATTCTTGGGTTGTCTCCTCTTGGGCCTGCTCTACTTGTGGGGGCTTGTAGTTATTTCAATATTGTAATATTGAGGCTTATTTTCATTTCTTCTGGGCTTGTAATAATTTGTAAATAAACTATTGGGGTGTTAGTGAAATTGGGGAAACAAGTATATTCTAAAGCTTGCATGAAAGGGTAGAAACATGACTATAGGACCTAAGTGTTTCATCTTGCTCAACATGCTCTGTTTCTATGTGTTTGTTAGATAACATGCCTATAGGACCAGAGTATTTCATTTGTTCACATGCTCAACTCCTATACGTTATTAGCTGCTTATTGTATTACAACATCATTGATTATTTTCTCCATTAGCTCTGTTGCCATGTGTTAGACATCATGCCTATAGGATCATGTTAAGTGATAGAGATCTGCTCCTATTAATATTCATATACCGTAATTGATTAATTAGCTACCGTTATTGCTATTTCTATCACATTGCTCGCCAAGAAAATATACCTATAGGGATGAAGTGTTATAGAACCAGTTTCAATTGCCAACTCTTAGAAATCCTGCCTATAGGATACTGTTACTCGCCTAGAAAGTGTATTTATAAAATCAGACACAGGTAATTTTGAGCTTTCAAACGATTTTACTACCTCATTATGCAAATAATTTAGAGATCATGCAAATTAGGTTTGTGATACCTATAATCTGCACATTCGTTGTTCTAGAACAATAGCAGTTCCTGTATGATACTTGAAACCAAAATCATATAGAAGCCATGTCTATAGGACTTAATGACCCTAATTCGCCTATCACGACCCAAAATCTATAGGTCGTGACGGCGCCGGACACCACTGTCAGGCAAGCCAACCCCTGATTTAGTTGAAATACTTTCCTGTCTAACATTTTTGAAATCGTTGCCTTTACTCGCATTTCTAAATCAAATAAATAAATTCTCGTGAATTAAACACAACAGGAAATCGTTTTAGTGTAATAAGATAAATCTCATCACCTCCCCAGAACCCGGTGACACAAGTACATGAGCAACTTCTAAGAATTTAAACAATTATACAACGCTTGTCTGAGGAACAAATTGGACAAAGGCAATAAAGATAAAATGGAAATACACAGACGGGAGACTCTGTCAGCTGCGGAACGCCTCCGAATGAATGTAGCCCTTATAAGTCTCCGAATCAATCGTTGTGCTATAAGGGTACCTGTGCAACAAAATGCACAGAAAGTGTAGTATGAGTACATAAATATATATATGTACCCAGTGAGTATACCATCTAATCTCGAAGAAGTAGTGACGAGAGGTCGACTTGACACTCACTAAGGTCCAACAATCATAATATAAGATAGGATATAATGAAATACAGTAGGCAGGTAAGGCAGTGAGCAACAAATACATAACAAGTACAAAAATCCAAGTAGCTACTGAAATTACACAACAATGTACACTTTCCGTTTTTCCAAGCATCTGTCAAGCCAATATCTTTCAATCCGCTGTGGCGTACGTTCCGCTCCCATATATATATTACAAGTAATCTCCCAATCCATCGTGGCGTACGACCCGATCCCATAAATATATATATACAAATACCTCTCAAATTCGTCGTGGCGTACAGCCCGATCCCATATATGTACAATACTTTTCAACTCCGCCGTGGCGTACGACCCGATCCCATATATATTACAAATACTTTTCAACTCCGCCGTGGCGTACGACCCGATCCCATATATATTACAAATACTTTTCAACTCCACTGTGGAGTACGACCCGATCCCATATATATTACAAATACTTTTCAACTCCGCCGTGGCGTACGACCCGATCCCATATATATTACAAATACTTTTCAACTCCGCCGTGGCGTACGACCCGATCCCATATATATTACAAATACTTTTCAAATCCGCCGTGGAGTACGACCCGATCCCATAGTGGGGGAAATCACACATCCCTCGNGTACGACCCGATCCCATATATATTACAAATACTTTTCAACTCCGCCGTGGCGTACGACCCGATCCCATATATATTACAAATACTTTTCAAATCCGCCGTGGAGTACGACCCGATCCCATAGTGGGGGAAATCACACATCCCTCGCGGAAAGTAAATTGCGAAGCGGTCACATGCACACACAATATTCTTTTCTTTTCATATTACTTTCCATAAACAAGTTCTTTCGTATTACTTCCCGTAAAACAATTCCTTTTCATATTACATTTCCGTAAAACAATTCCTTTCCATATTATTTTAAATTTCCAAAAATCTCAAAGAAAAAAAACTACGTATAACAGGATTTCATAACATATAAAACGTTACAACGAAGAACATAAGGCATGTTGTGGGCCCTAAAACTACCCGACATGGCATAATAGTCGCTACGTACGGACTTTCGTCACCTTGTACGCACGTAGTCCCCCAAGACAATTACACACAGCATATAGAACACCTATGGGGACAATTCCCTCTTACAAGGTTAGAAGGGAGACTCACCTCGCTCCAAAGCTCCATAACCGGCTTCCAAGCCCTTCGGACGACTCCAATGGATGCACAACGCCCCCAAACTAACCAAACAACGACAAATCAATGAAAATATACTCTAATATTTGCTAAAAATTCAGATTATATAATTTCCCAACTCCGCACAAGGAATGGACCAAAATGCCCTGGGGCCCACGTGCCCGGATTCCGAAATTTCTCAAAGATAAATTCTACCCATAACTTTACTTACTCAAATATACAATTGTTACAATTTTCATGCTCAAATTCATGGTAAAAGTCCAAAATCCCAAGTATCTACTTTAGTAGATCATATGGATGTAGAAAAAGCTTCTAATTTGGATGAAATAGAAACATCTCTTTTCGTTCTAGGTCTTCCCCAAAAATCCCAAATTTATAAAAAATAATCCATGTCTAAATCCATGTAAGATCACATATTTGACTCAAAAATAGGAAGAAATCACTTACCTTGTGTTGCTTGGTGAAAATCCCTCCTTGAGCTCTCCAAAATCATCCTAGCCAAATGAAAGAAATGGGCCAAAATTCGTGTTTAAAGAATCTGCCCCTGCTTCATCGAGTTGTACCTTGCACTTGTGCTGTGCAGGTTGTACATCCTATTATAATTTTCCTTTGTTGAACACCTTCTGTTAAAACACCCATAACGTCTTGTATAAATATCCAAATAACAAACGGTTTGAAGATTTAAAAACTGGACTCAAAGATCTTTAATTTGATAGGCTTTACACTATATAACGCTTTATATATCCCGAGATATGAGCTTCTAAAGTCGGCCCCATGCATCAGAAAATTCTGGCAAAACGGCTCCACCAACCATCTTCAATCGGTCGTAACATTTTGCACAAACCTCCAAATGACAAATGGTTTAATGTTATGCAAACTAGACTTCAAGATCTACAACTTTCATGTTTTGCAAATATTTAGTATCCTTATAGATTCTTATATATACGCTTCCAAAATTAGATCTTCGATGCATAAATTGCTGTCCAAAAGTGCAGCAGAAATTTCTGCAATTTTTTCCTTTTTTTTGTCCGAAATTCGTTTCGTTAACCTTCCGAAATCTACTCGAGGCCCTCGGGACCTTAACCAATTATACCAACATATCCCAAAATATGATACGAACTCGCTCGAGGCCTCAAATCACATCAAACAACGTCAAAATCATGAATCGCACTCCAATTCAAGCTTTATGAACTTTGAAATTTCAAACTTCTACATCCGATGCCGAAACCTATCAAATCATGTCCGATTGACCCCAAATTTTGCACAAAAGTCATATTCGACATTACGGACCTGGTCCAACTTTTGGAACTGGAATCCGACCCTGATATTAAAAAGTCAAACTCTTGGTCAAATTTCTCAAAAACCTTCAAATTTCTATCTTTAGCCAAATGACTTCAAAATGACCTCCGGACATCCAAATTCACTTCCGATCGCGCTCCCAACTCCAGAATCACCATACGGAGCTATTCCAAGACTCGGAATCCCAAAAGGACATCAATATCATTGAAATGCGCTTCAAGCCAAACTTAGAAAATTTCTTCAAAAATGCTGACTTCCACAATATACACCGAAATGCTCCCGGGTTATCCAAATCCCGATCCGGACATACGCCCAAGTCGGAAATCATCATACAAACCTGCTGGAACCTTCGGATCCTGATTCCGAGGCCGTTTACTCAAAATTCCAGTCTTACTCAATTTCTTAAACTTAAGGCTTCTGAAATGAGAATTTTCCTTTCAATTTAACTCCGAACCTCCTGAATTTCAACTCTGACCATACACACAAGCCAAAATACCCGAAATGAAGCTATTCATGACCCCCAACTACTGAACGATGCGCTGGATCTCAAAACAACCGGTCGGGTCGTTACATCGCCTTAATTCTGAAATTGTCTACTGCCTATAATACGAACCTGCTCGCGTGCATTTGTGTTATGTGTGGAGGCTACCTGGAGCCTTTAATTGTTTTTACTTGATGTATTATATGTTTTGAATGTCTCTTAGTTTTATCATTTTGAGCAACCTAAGTAAAGCTTAGAACAACCCAAATAGTAGGTCCAAAGCCTCCTAGACCATAGGCATGGGATGGGTAGTGCACACATAGGAAGTGACTTAGAACTAAATTAGAAAACTTTAGGTAAACAACTTCAACATAGTAATCGGGTAGCAGGAGATGATAGTCTGTGCACGCTAAAAAATATGAGCAACTCGCATCTGAAAGGAGTTTTGAAGTATTATTTATGTTGCACGGGGTGATCCTTTAGGCTAAAAAAACTTAGGATCCCCTTTTCCTTTATATATTTAGTCATTTAATATAGACTGTTATAGTTGTATCCTTGTAGTCCTTAAGACTTGTACCAATTGCTTTTGTGTTATAGTGAAACTCTTCGAACTTTATATTTCTCTTTGTTGTTTGATCACCTAGCCTAATCCACATAGTTTTAAGTTCGGCTGGGACCCACATTTGCGGACCTCAAATAGTGCCTTAGACCTTCTCTTCGAGGTAATTTGAGCCTTTACCAGATCTTTGGTAATGCAAACTAATTAAAATAGAGGTATTTGCATAATAGGTGCCCTAATGAACCTTAAAAACCCTTAGGTGGCGACTCTTCTCTTTTAATATCTTCCTTAAAAGAGTTGTCACACGTAAAAGCCCGATTTCGTGGGAAAACAAGGCGCGACACACCACTGTCTTGCTATTCTATTCTTGCAAAATTTTGTGCATGCAGATGGCTGGACTGATTCCTTGAATTCCAGCTATGGTCCAGCCAATGGCCTTCTTGTACTTTCTCAGTATTTCAACCAGCTTTTGTTCTTGTTCACTTGTCAAGTAAGCAGAAATAATCACGGGAACGTTGTTAGTTTCAACAAAAGCATATTTCAAGTGAATAGGGAGGACTTTTAATTCCACACTAGGCTTAAAAGCCTCATTTTCGAGTTCCTCCTCATCAACCCTTGGGCCTCAGTCTCAAGAGCTTCAACCTCTTTCTTTATTTCAGGATTTTCATCTTCCACTTTGTTAGACTGGGTAATACACCTTTCAAGAGTTTTCCCCACAAGCTTATCAAAGTTGTATTTTAAGCCAATTCCCAACAACATCTAGCTGGAAATACGAGTAGGAAGACACCTCACACTGGGATATTTCATGATTCTTTTCATTTGAAACACTACCTTCTCGTTACCCACTCTGAGCATAAGATGCCCTAGTAGATATAAAGAATTTATCTACCTGTACATAGAAAAGGCCACCCTAGAATTAGAGGCACCTCCTTGTTCAGTTCCATATCTACCCCAATAAAATCTACAAGGAACACAAACTTGTCCAACTATACTAGAATATCCCCGATAATTCCTTCAAGTATGATTGTGGTTTGGTCAGCCAAATATAGGGACACTGGTATGGATTTGATAACTCCAAGCTCACCTTCCAGTTTCCTGAACACATACAAAGATATTAGATTTACAGAAGCACCAGAATCACAAAGAGACTTGTCTAATTTCTCACTCCCCAACGAGTATGTTATGGTGAAGCTTTATGGGTCCCCACACTTTTGAGGAATTCTATTTTAAAATATGGCACTTAGTGGGCATTAAGCTCGACCTGTTGTCTCCTCTAACTCCCTATTACTGGACAAGATTTCCTTCAAAAATTTATTATATGCAAGCATCTGAGTGAGAACCTTTGTGAAGGGGATACATTCAGTTGCTTGAGCATCTCCATGATTTGTCCAAAGCACTTGTCTAGTTTTCCCGCTTCATATTTTGAGGGAATGGAAAAGCAAGCATGTGTATGCTTTCTTCAATCTCCTTTTGTACCCTACTACTCTGGCCTTTCTGATCTTCACTCTTTTGCTCTTTCAGTGTCTCATTATGCTTGTTCACCACCTCGAGTCTAGCTTACATAACTGGGTCAACCAATGTTTTGCCCCTTCTCAGATATATAACTTTGATTGTTTCCTTGGGTTCTCTTCAGTGTTAGAGGGTAGAGTCCCAAGAGCCCTCTCAGATAACAAGTTTGCAATCTTTCCCATCTTTCTTTCTAAATTCAACGTGGTTGTAACCTGTTCCGGATGCTTGTTCCCTAAGTCTCAAATTTCTCATCTAATTTGTTGATGAACGCCTTCATGAGATCTTCCATACTAGATTGATTTGACTGTTGTGGATTTTATTATTGGTACAACTGCCTCGGCTGGTTCTGAAAACTTATTGTACCTTGACCTGTCACGACCCAAACTTTTAACTCAGGTCGTGATGGCGACCAACACCGGTGTCAGGCAAGCCAACACTCAATTTACTAAGGATTTCCCTTATTTGATTAAACATTCCAACATGTTCTAGTTTTTAAAGCTAAAAAACATTAATCGAAAAGGATAATTAACCAGTTTTAACCAAAAGCAGTCATAAGGAGGCATGAGCCAACATATATACAGACCCGTAAACCATAATATCTATCACGTGTGTGCCAGGAACTAGTGTCACAAGTCCTACGGGCATACTAACAGAATATACAAAAGATATAATGTACAGTCCGACTGTCTGGAAGAAGTAGACGGGAAATAAACAAAAGAAACTCCATGGTGCTGCCGAGGATCGTCAGGAGAAGCAGCTCACCGTGAAGTCAGGTCCAATCTATACTCAGAATCGAGCTCCGGTCTGATAACCAGATGCACCAGCCTCAGAATCTGTACAATTAAGTACATAAGTGTAGCATGAGTACATAAATAAATATGTACCTAGTGAGTATCCCGTATAATCTCGAAGAAGTAGTGACGAGAGGTCGACTTGACACTCACTAAGGTCCAACAAAATAATTTAACAAGATATGATATCAGCAGTAGGCATACGCGGAATATAAAAACAGTAAACATTGAAGATAACTATAATTCGAATAAATACTGGAAGTAAATGCACAATTACTACTTCATTTTCCCCCAAATATCTTAAACAATTTAACATGCGCATACAGGATAAGGACAACCAGTCTGAGCCATCATAATAATCATATATGTGCCTTGCCGAGGGTCGAACGGCCCGAACAATAATTTCATCTTTAAATCTCACCGTGGCGTACGGCCCGCTCCCTTGAGAGTGGGGGAAATAACACTCCGCTCGCGGAATGTAAATTGCGAAGCGGTCACATGCACACACAATATTCTCATAAATTACTTTCCAGTAAACAGTTCCTTTAAAATTCTCAATTTTCAAGATCTTAGGGAATCAAAGTCGCATATAATATTAATTCACAAAGCATGTAGTTCATTTCAAGGAAAAACACAAGGCATGATGTGGCCTAACTACCCGGAAATCACAATAATAGCCGCTACATACGGACTCTCGTCACTTGGTACATACATAGCCCCGACAAACATTAACACATAGCATTTAGATCACCTATGAGGACAATTCCCTCTTACAAGGTTAGAAAGGAGACTCACCTCGTGTCGAACCTACTCTTCGGGTCAAGAACGCGCCCGAAACTCCAAACTTGACTCCCTAGGACTCGAAACTAATCAAATGTTACATAAATATGTCAAATTATACTCAAAGCATGAAATTCTCTTACTTACTTAGTCATCCCATCATTATTGAAGAAATCTCAATATTCACCCCCGGGTCCGCACGCTCGGATTCCGAAAATTCTCGAAGGAACACTCACCCATAACCTAAGGACCGTTAATACATGAGTTTTACTTGATTTCATGGCTAATTAACGGATAATTCCCCAAAATTCTCAAAAGCCCTAGGTTACTACCCAATTTCCTTGTTTTTCAACTAATTTGGTAGTTAATTTAACTAGGAATTCATATATTAAACTAACACTAGGGTAGAATTTACTTACCTCTTAGTAGCTAGGTGGATTGGCTCTCTCCCAAGCTCTCTAGGTCGACAATGGTGAACGAAATGAGGTGAAAAGTGATTAAGTCCCGTGTTTAAAGAACTTCACTGCCCACATGGAATTCGCACCTGTGGCTCAAGGACCGCACCTGCGAAAATGGGACAAGGGGCCTGGGCTCGCACATGCGGTCAGGAGTCCGCACCTGCGGGAAAAGGCCGGCACCTACGAGGGGTGGGCAGCCCACCCGGAGGTTTCACCTGCGAGGCTGGGCCGCAGGAGCGGTCCCGCACCTGCGAGGGCAACCGCACCTGCGGTCATACCAGATCAGGTGCACCAGCAATTGTTGCAGCTGGTTTTTGGCCTCGTTTGGTGCCCGAGAGGCACCTGGGCCCACCGGAGCCCTCGTTCAAATATACCAACAAGTCCCAAATCATAATACAAACTTGCTCGAGCCTTCGAAACACTCAAAAGAAAACCAAAACTCAAAATCACACCTCAAAACCCCTAAAGATCAAACTTAAGAACTTCAAGTTCTTGAAATAGATAACAATGTGCCGAACCGACCTATACTACTCGAAATGACACCAAATTTTGCAAGAAAGTCTTAAATGACATAACAGAACTATTTCCGATCTCGGATTTCCGTTTGGACTTCGATAACACAAAAATACGTTCCAAACCAAATTTCAAACTTAAGGAGCTCTTATTTCGATATTGGGTGCTGAAACGCTCCCGGGTCATCCAAAACCCATTCCGAACATACGCCCAAGTCCAAAATCATCATACAAAGCTACCGGAACCGTCGAAACTCGATTCCGAGGTAGTTTACTCAAAAATGTTTACCGAAGTCAAACTTGGCCAAAAAGGCCAACCTTAAGGAACGAAGTGTTCCTATACCACTCTAAACACTTTCGAATTCTGAACTACCCGTCCCCGCAAGTCATAAATAACAATAAGCCACTATGGGAAGTTTCATTTAGGGGAACGGGGTCCGATAACGCAAAACGACCGGTCGGGTCGTTACATGACCCTAGGGTCTAGGATTATATTGCTGCCACAAGTTCAATCTCCCACTAGGTAAACTCCAAGAAAAACCTGGATGTTTTTGTCCCATAGCATTGTAGTTTATTCCACTTTGGTAGTTTCCTCTATTATAGTTCCCCAAAATGTTAACTTCCTTAGCTGAAGCTTGACCCTCATGTTTAGGGTGTACCATTCCACAAAAGTCACATGTTGCTTGCGACTCACTCTGTACCTTGGCTAATTTTAACTTATTATCTCTTTGGACATAATGTCTAGCTGGGCTTGCACTGAACTGTTAGATTCCACTTGGTGAACCCCAATAGATTTTCTTTTTTCATCACTCTCAGCAGGACATCGGTTAGCATCCTCAGACAATTTATCAAGGATTAAGACAATCTCCTCTAGAGGTTTCTTCATTAATGGACCTCTAAATGTATTACTCAAAATTCGTCGTGAGGAGGGTGTAATTTCATACCAAACTTCCTAGAGTTGCAACGAAAAGTAGATTCCCTTATGTTGACATCTTCTCACTATCTCTTTGAATCCTTTGCAAGCTTCGAAGACCGTTTTCGTGTCCTTTTTTCAGAAGTTATGGATTTCCCTATTTTGCAGAGGTAAAGTATTTGTCAAGAAATGGGTTTTTCATATCCTCCCATGTCCTGATCGACACCGTTGATACACTTTGAAGATAGTGCTTCTCGTCATCCTTCAGTGGAAAGGGGAATGCCGTCAAGTAGATTACATCTTTTGACACTCCATTGTACTACAAGGTGTTCATGATTTCCTCAAAGTCCATCAAGTTAGTGTTAGGATTTTCATTCACCTTCCCTCTAAAGACACATTTGTTATGGATGGTTTGAAGGAACCCTTGCTTCAACTCAAAATTATTTGTTTCTATGGGTGGAAGTCTGACACTTGATAGTCCCTGATTGTAGACTGGTCTGTCATAGTCACCTAATGATCTCCCAAGCATGGGGGGAATTTTCCAGTTGGTCTTCAACTAGGGGTCGATTTAGATTGAATCTTTGACCCTCATACTCTTCAACAGTCTCATCAGTATTTCTAAGGGTTGCTTCAACTGCTAAGCGTGCAAATTGTTCTCTGTGTTGTGTTGCCTCTCTTGTAGCTAAATCTACTCCATAATCATCATTCTTTGCCATGTGAACTTGGGTTAAAGATTTCCCCAAAAACATTTCGGTGAATCCTTGTTCTTTCCTCAGTAGTTGCAGGTGTTTCTCTAACTCCGGTTCATACGGTATCACTTCCTTTGAAGAAGATCGAGTCATACATCGGTTAAACCTATATCCTGCACACAAGTGAGAAAACGTGAATACAACAAAGTAAAATTGGTCACTGAATTATAAAAAAAATATTTTTGAGCACTATTGATTATCAATCCCTAGAAACGACGCCAAATTTGACGAGCGCAAAACACAACACAATATTAATGCTCTCTAGTCAAAGACAATATAGTTAAATTATCGTGTCTAGAGGGATTGGATTTAAATGGTGTTCGAATAATCTTTAGTTAATTACTATCCAGAAAAAATAACACTTGACTGAATGATTATTAACTACGATTAACTATTAAAAATTAAGCAATTATCAATTGATCATGGATGACAACATTTGAACAACAAAGAAATATCAGTGAGAGAAATACCGAGGTAATTGACTAGAGAGATGCAACATAATTGACTCAGGATCCAATTGTTGAATTATTTCACTTTATAATATTGTTGATTCTCACGAATTCACCAAATAATTATTACACTTGAAGTTAAGGTTCCTCTTTGGATTAAATATTAAGTTATGTAAATATTCCAATTCAAGCACGGTGATCAATTGCAACGAATAAAATGATGGTTTAAGTCTAAATGGTAACTTCTTACGAATATTTCCCTATTTTCTAGTTCGATTGATAGTTCAAGAGGCTCTTTCGATTACCTAGTTGAATCAGGAATTTAAACTAGAGCATAATATGTAAAGAAATTCAATATAAAGCTCCTCTTTCGATTAAGCAAAATGATAAACAACTTCACAATACGATTTAAAATTCCACAAATTAGTTCAAGAAATTGTCGAGAATCGAATCCCTAATCTAATTATTAAAATACCATATATGTCAACATCCTAAGGGAATTTACTCCATATCAATGGAAAAATTCATCTCAATAAGGGTTAAAGACATATAAAATATCAATGCTAATGATTTGATACAAACCCCCGTATAGCACCGAATGTTGGTTGAAATCTTGATGAATTCTTATATCTTCTTTCCTTAGTTGCTTCTCCAATCTTTCGTAAGTCAAAAGTCCCTTCAAAAAAATATGTTTTTGGTGTATTTATACCGTGTAGAAGTGGGTCGTGATGAAACAACCCTTTCTAAGTCGAAACAGGAAATTACTCTAAGGAAATTGAACAGACGCGCCGCACATGGCGCCTCACCATGTGGCACGCCTTACTTCGCACCATGCGGCGCGCTTGTGGGGATTTATAGAGGGATTGCTTTTCTGTCAGATAGGCACATTGCACTGCCACGTCGTGCCTTGTGGTGCGGTAGAGCAATTTTCTCAGAGTACATTTTTTGTGCATTTTTTGATATCCAGACTTGGTTCTCGGCCCTTGAACGCGATCCCAGTTTAATTCCTTGGGCTTTTACTCAGACTTCAAAGATCTAATTTGTTTGATTCAACTCCAAATTAACTTTTTAACTCGGAATCACTTCCTGCAAGGCATAAAATATTTAATAAGTGCAATTCAATATCATTTAAGCTCAAAAACAAGTAAAGTTCAGTAATTAGAGTACAATACACGGTTAAAATATGAGTTTATAGCATACCATCAATCTTAGGGGTGGAACTATATCCACACACTGCATGAAAAAGACCTCATGCGGTTAACTCGTGCCATATCCAAAACAAATATGCTCAACATATCCAAATGTGCCATAATCATAGCAATCTGAAATAATATTTCATCTCCAAGTATGCGCACACTCGTAAATAATCAGTAGATGCACAAGGACATGATAAATAATGCCCGAATGTGTGCTCAAGATATAAAGCATGACTACCGCTAAATTAAGTATATCAATAATTTCACAAATAGCCCATCATGGCCAATTATAATGTTAATCCTAAACATGGTTACTAAAATGATAGAATAAGCTCACATAGTCATACAATTGATTAAAACATATATCATAAAAGGCAACAACCAAACAAGGAATACAAAGCCTAGAGTCTAAACCGGTCATAAATAACCCATGGCACCCGTATATACGCTCTTCACCTTGCATATACATTGCTATCCTCACATTTCAATTAAGTAAACAAAGTCATATCCTAAGGGTTATTCTGTCAAATCAAGATTAGAAAAGATACTTACCTTAGCAAGCCAAGTGAAATCTTCGAAACCACTTATCCTTTAGAGGTCACCTTCATCCGGCTCAAATCTAGCCAACTAATACTCAATAACGTCAAATAAAATCATAGTAATAAATTCTAAACAATAAAGCTTCAACCTTTATTCAATTCCCAATTATTCAACAAAAGTCAAGCCAAGCCGACATGGTCATGTCGCGCCCCCCTTTTTCCCTTTGCAGCGGAAGTCAGGGTTTCAACATTCATTGGGACAACTCATTTCCTTTGGGAAAGGGGTACGGAAGATGAAGAGTCGCCACCTAACAGATTTAAGGTGCGTTAGGGCACCTATTGTAAATAACTCATGTAAAATCGGTCTGTGTTACCAGAGATTTGGGTAAGGTCTTCAAATTACCTGGAGGGGAAGATGTTAGGCACCCCTCGAGGTCCACAACGGTGGGTCCCGGCCAAACTTATTTTGTGAATTAGTCATTTAACAAATAAAGGAGTCTAAGCACACATATGTATAAAAATAAGGGAAATCCTAAGTTTGTTAGCCTATAGGATCACATCTGTAAAATACCCGATAATCCTTCCTCAACTAGAGGGGTTACACGTGGCATTAGCGCACAAGTCATCATATTATTTTACGACCCAATTACCCTCCCCTTAGCGGTTATATAAACGATTTTTAATTAAACGAACTCTAAGCGTGCATTACCCGTCCCTTCCTTGTGGTCCTGGAGGTCTTTAGGACCTCTAATTTTAGGAAGTTCTAGACTCTCCTAAGGTGTTTAAAAAGGGAAAATCTAAGCGAAAATAAAGAACAAACAAGATTGTCAAGTAAGAAAACAATTAAAGGGCTCACGCTTACCTCCACAAATAAACAGATAATATGCATGTCTCAAACATCAAGATTTCAGATGTTTCAGAAAGGTCCTAGAACACGATATCTAGGTGAGCATGATAAGCAGAGGATATGCAACTTTGTATTAAGGAGAAGCGATAGAAACCTAATCAGTTTGCCGACTAATTTTAGAATTTGTTGAATCTGGGCAGCTCACAAATAAGCAAAGCAGAGTTTTACAAATTATTATAAGGTTTTAATTACCTACAGACTTGCCTAGGCGTAGATCAGGGATACCCAATAACATGTTGTCTAAAATGCAATCAGAATTCTGGAAATCGATTAAAGGAGAGCAAACAATTTGAGTTTTAGGACGTTCTATAGAAATGCTTGTCTAGGTGCTGAACATCACGAAACTGATTTCATACATATTTATCCTATAATATGGTGTCTAGGTGTTGGGGTTGCTTTTAAATATTTTTATAGACAAGATGGTTGTTGATTTATACGATGTAGACATGATTTAAAGCGAATACAAATACAGTCCTAAGGCATGATCTCTAAGGCACATAAAGAATGGACGCTTTTATTAGGCATCATTACAACAATAGCATGATGACATGTTCTTCTAGTATGCCAAACAAAACAAGTAAACATAGTAATCCTAAAGCATGATTTCTAATGAAAGTAAACATAACAACCTAAGGCAAAATTTGTAATGCAAGTAAGCATAATAAACCTAAAAGCATGATTTCTGCCCGGTTTTCCTTACAGAAATCATATAAGAATCCCTCGCCTTTTTACTAATTTTCCCAATATCTGTTTACAAGGATTATTATTACAGACCATAAATAGATGAATTACATAATAAATGAAATTTATGCTATAGGGAGCCTGCATTGTCCCAAAGTGAACCTGGAAATACCAGGCCTTCCAATAATCCAAGACACCATAGTCTCATGATGTACAATAGGGTGTCCTGGTGTGTCAAAGTTCCCAAGGTCCTCATGGACCCCGATCAATGCTCTCACCAAGCCACTTTTAAAAATGGAGAACTGATTATGTGCAGTGTGGAAGGACCAGCCCCAGTGTGCCAGAGTTCGGAGGAATCTCATGGATTTCTATGCAGTACACACACTGCAGGGGCAGAACTTAAATAATCTAAGAGTAGAAGTGAGAGTGATTGAGATAGTTGGAACAACTCAAAAATAGTATGGGGGTAAATATTTTAGGAGTGAAAAGCTTTTCAGGAATAGAAAGAGTTCTTAAAAAATGTTAAGAGTGAAAAATAGTTTTGGAAGCAATTCTGAGAAGAAGAAAGATTCAACAAACAACAACACAATCACAAAAACTTAGAGTGCCCAGATTCAAAGCCATTTATTACTTAATTATAAGTGAAGACAAACAACTTTATAGATAGGGATTCAGGGGGTTTTGGAACATAAGACACTTGAAACAGGAGCACATAAGGAGGATAAGAGGGAGAGCATATTGAACTAGCAATGCACAGAACAAACATGAGTTGATTGGCGACCATCAATCAAATTCACATCATTAGAACACAAACTACTGCTTCAAAGCATCAACATGAAAGTATACTTAAAGATAAAGTGTAAACAATAAAACATAGAGACAGAATGTAGGAATATTCATGCTAAGGACAAGGGTCTACTACACAGAATTAGTCATGCCAATTAGGGTTAATCAAATACATTAGGAGTGTGAGATACTAAAATGAGCACGCTAGTTGAGGGAAGTAAACAAGAACTCAAGTACACATGCTGGCTAAAGTAACAAACAAGAAGATTGAACCCTAGACATGCTAATTAAACACTAAACAAGAGAGGGTGAGACTTAAGCATACTAATTAAAGCAGTAAACATGAAGAACAATTAAGTACATAAGAAATTAAACTAGTGTAGAAGGAGACATGGATTAACAGATATGGAGTAACAAAGAGCACAAAGATTCAAACTTTAGAATGACATTGAGATAGGAACATACCAGTTAAGGAAACAAATGTAGAAAGTAGAGTAGGTAGAACTCCACAGTCTAGCCTTGGCGTTCAGCCGACTAGACAAGCAATGAGCACAAGTAGCAGAAAGAGAGATGAGAGAAAGAATTTGTGTGTGTGTGTGTGTGTTCTTGAACTAATGTTCGTGTCTTTGAGAGGTAATATAAGAGTGTATATATAGAACTTAGGAAGTAAGACAAATAAGGTAACCAGAATCAGAAGTCAATCAATTAAGGACAATCAAATAACCACAGAATTAATTCACATGAGGGAGTCCGGAATAGACCCCTTAATTATGAGTAATCACTTAACGATCACAACAAGGAGGGGGTTAATTAAGGCAAGGAATCCAAATTATACCAAATAGGGAGTTAGTAAAAATCCCAAAATCATACGGACGACTAATTAAGGAAATCGTGACCAATTAAAGTTACAAATAAGGAAACAAATAAGATATGTGCACACAAATTTTAACAAAGTAGAATAAAAGGAAATAATTAGTAAAACCTTCAAAAGAATACTGATTTTACCAAAAAGAATTACTCAGGTTCCATAAATAGAAAAATAAATGAGTACAACTTCACAGAAATACCAGGTTTAACAAGAAAAGCTGGTTCAAATCACTAGTAGAGATTAATCGGGGCAAATACTGGATTTTAACAAGGAAAACATTTAAGTCAAAAATGAAGTAAACTAACACGACTGGTATCACAGAAATAACAAAAATATCGAAACAAATTTGAAGAAACCAATATATCTCAAGGAATCGTCTAGGGTTTGAACATTCATGTGAATATTAGTCAAGATGATGAAGAACAATTAGTTAAACACTGAGAAATTAGAAAATCTTCGAAGAACAGTTTCGGGTGAACCCTAGAGTAGAAAGAGTGATTAAAAATCGGTATAGTTAGTCAAGAGATTTGTTTTAAACGAAAACACTTAATAGTACTCGAGTCATCCCAAATCTATAAAGATCTAATAAGAATCGATAGTAATGAACTAGGGTTTTCAGAAAAATAGTAGGGATGAAGAGAATCGATCAAAAGACCCATGGATTCGTAATAAAAAAAAAGAGAAGTCCTTACTTATAAACGAAAATGGCCTGAGACAAGCCAGTAAGCAAGTTTCAAACCAGAACCAATTGGATTTCTCGGAGGTCTTCTCAAGGATTCATGAAATCTAAGAGCCATGGAGTATAAGAAACCGGTGATGGTCGAAGAATGCATATGAGCACCATAAAAGGGTGGTCTTCCACGGTGACGGTGATTAGGGTTAGGGTTAGGTTGAGAGAGGGTTGAGAGATGAGGGGAGACGATGACGGCGGGGTTGGAGAGAATAAGAAGGGTTTGGGTAAGTTAGTAAGGTTAATTAAGGTAAGGGTCATCGTGGACCATTGATAAAAATTATCAACGACCACGATTGAACGTGGCTTATTGGGTCGGGGTATGCAGATTGGGCCTAAGGGGTTTGGGCTATCTTTTTGGGTTAATATTATGTTTTTGGCTGGTAAAAAGGGTTAGGTCTGAAATAAAAATGGTTATTTGTTAAATACCTAAATAATTGATAAAAAAAATATTTTATAAAATAATTAACTGACTATAAAAAATAATTTTCATGCATAAAAATGTTCTAAAATAATTACTCAATATTTACAAAATACAATGAGCTATTTTCTGGTAAAATAATGTAATAATGCATGCTTGGGCTATAATTGCAAAGTTATTGCAATTGTAACCGAAAAGTGTAAATCTGGCCATTTGTGAAATAATCCGAGCTTAATATGAATATAAATAGCAAAATTAAACCATGAAATTGTTATAAAGTCCTTTTTGATGCAATTTGTAATTGTTTTTGTAAATAAAATACTGGGATAAATTAATTAAAAATTCCTAAAATTGTAGAAATTATGAAAAAATATCAATTGATGCAAATGCATAGTTTTGGAGCTATATATGCAATTGAAAAAATATTAAAAGGAAATATTGGGTATCAACAACTGCCCCTCTTTACCCGGGAAGGACGAAAGAGTTGTCGGGTAAAGATATGCTGGCCAATTTTGACCGAGCGAGATGGTTTGAGAGATTTAGGCTGCACTCTGGTTCCTGAGCTGCCTACATATCTCTGGTTTTACAGGAATCAGGCCGTGTGTAGTTCTGGATTGATCGGCGAGATATACCGATGAAGTCATCACAAGAACGGACATAAGATTTTGGAATATATGAGAAAATGGTTGCGGTAAGCGGTCAAGTTTGAGATAATTTGAAAGAACTGGAGTGGGATTGCCCTTGTTGGGGGTAGCGGTTGCTTATCGTGTCACCTGCAAGTAAAGAGATACTACAAGCATATATTTGTGCGGAAAACATGATGCAGATTCCCTTCAGACCATGAGTTGTCTTCGGACGGTTGAGGTTGACGTCCTTAGACCATGATGTCCCGGGCCATGAATTGTTCAGTGAGGGATTCACAGGCCATGAAATGATGTTCTTGGGCCATGGAAATGATGCCTCCGAACCATGACGCCTTTGAATAATGATATGCAAATTTGAGAGATGCCCAGGCCATGACATGGTGTCTTCCGGCTATGAGGAGGATGCCTTTAGACAATGACGCTTTTGGACAATTTGGCGATATTTTAGCCCATGAGATGCAATAATATGATGTCAAGAGCAACAAGACAAGGCTTAGTCTTGTGAAGTTGAGGGCAGAGCTTATCCCGAAAGAAGAGAAAATAGATAGTGCCGGAGAGACAATGCTTAGTCTCGGCAAATAGAAAAAGGAAATGATTGGCCTTATGCAAATAAGAGGTAGGGCTTAGCCTCATGCAATATTCAGGACAGGGCTTAGTCCCATGTAGATCGAAGGCAGTGCTTTGCCTTATGCAAATAGAGAGACTTGTCTTAGCCTCATGCAAATATGGAGGAGGGCTTAGCCTTATGTAGATGGGAGGCAGGGCTTAACCTCATGCAAATTTGGGACAGGGCTTAGTCATATGCAAATGGAAAGGAAGGGCTTAGCCTCATGCAAGATTCAGTACAAGGCTTAGTCCCATGCAAATGGAGAGGCAGAGCTTAGCCTCATGCAGATGGGAGGAAGGGCTTATCCTCATGCATATGGGAGGCAGGGCTTAGCCTCATGCAAGATTCGGTACAAGGCTTAGTCCAATGCAGATGAAAGGCATAACTTAGCCTTATGAAGATATGGAGGCAGGGCTTATCCTCATGCAAATATGGAGGCAGGGCTTAGCCTCATGAACGATTCGGAACATGGCTTAGTACCATGCAAGATGGAAGGCAGAGCTTAGCCTTATGCAGATATGGAGGCAGGGGTTAGCCTCATGCAATTATGGAGGCAGGGCTTAGCCTCATGCAGATGAAAGGCAGTGCTTAGCCTTATGAAAATGGAGACAGAGCTTAGCCTCATGTAAGGTTTGGGAAAGGTCTTAGTCTCATGCAAAAAATAGAATAAATAGCAGATGATAGCAGAGTTTTCTTAGCTGGTAGTAGATTTCAGTATCGCAGTTGTTATGAAAATTGGGACTTCGAGGCATGTATATTCTTCGTTCCTGCATTCAAAGAAAATCATAAGTTCTGTAGAGAGGGAGGTCGGTTCGTGCCTCCATCGTCTTGCTTGACTTGCTTTGCTCAGTCTGAAGATCTTGTCCAAATCATTGGGGTTAGCGTTTGCTAAACAGAGTTATTTCGCAAAACAACATGCATAGTTTTCAAAGACATAGTAAATATTATCATTTTAGAAATCGGTTAGATGAACCACTGAGTGTGACATGATCCGAGACATTGAAACCTCTCCTCCTATAGAATTTTGAGGGTCCTCCTAAAAATTCTGCCCTAGTTTCTGATTGTAGAGGGAAATAAGTTTTTTATGAAATTGTGACCGAACCCACAGGCTGCCTACGTATACCCTCTTAAACGGGAATCAGGTCGAGCGTAGTTCAATTATATCATTTTCGAAAAACATAAATAGTTACACATAGTATCGTTTTACTGCATCTGAATTGATCGGTTTTGGACAAACTTCTCCGTCCATTTCTGCAAGTATGAGAGCTCTTCCTGTCAATATTCTGTGAACCATGTAAGGGCCTTGCTAGTTGGGAGAGAATTTCTCTTTGGCTTCATCTTGATGCAGAAAGATCTTCTTCAACACCACCTGCCCCGGTGTGAACTGTCTCGACTTGACTCTTTTGTTGAAGGCTATGGACATTACGTTCTGATAGAGTTTCCCATGACACACTGCATGCATCTTTCTTCCGTCTATGAGGGCTAGCTACTCATAACGACTCCTTATCCATTCTGCGTCGTGAGCTCAGCTTCTTGTATGATCCTCAAGGAAGGAATCTCCACTTCGGCAGGACTAACAACTTCTGTACCATAAACCAACAAGTAAGAAGTTGCCCCAGTTGATGTGCATACTGTGGTGCGGTATCCCAATAAAGTTAACGGCAACTTCTCGTGCCGCTGTTTGTGATTTTCGACCATCTTTCTCAGTATCTTCTTGATATTCTTGTTGGCGGCTTCTACAACTCTGTTCATTTGAGGCTTGTACACTATGGAATTTTTGTGCTTGATTTTGAAAGTCTCACACATGGTCTTTATCAAGTCACCATTGAGATTGGCAGCATTGTCAGTGATGATGGATTCTGCAACTCCGAACCGACACACAATCTGGTCACGAACAAAATCCGCAACGACCTTTTTAGTCATAGCTTTGTAAGATGCTGCTTCAACCCATTTGGTGAAGTAATCAATATCTACCAAGATGAACCGATGCCCATTTTAGGCGGTGGGCTCGATTGGAGAAATGACATCCATTCCCCAGGCGGAGAATGGTCAAGGTGAGCTAGTTGAATTGAGCTCATTTGGCGGTACTTTTATCATATCTGAATGTACTTGACTTGGTAGCATTTTTGGATATAGTGGATGCAATCTGTCTCTATGGTCATCAAGAAATAATCGGCCCTAAGTATCTTCTTGGCTAAGATAAAGCCATTCATGTGCGGGCCGCAGGTCCCAGCATGTATCTCCTTAAGTAGTTTAGAATATTCTTTTGCGTCGACGCACCTCAGTAATCCCAAATCAGGAGTTCTTCTGTACAGGGTTCCTCCGCTGTGGAAGAAATTGTTGGACCTCCTCCGAAGCGTACGTTTCTGAGTATGATTTGCATGTTCTGGGTATTCTCCTTTTGCCAAATATTCTTTGATATCGTGGAACATAGGCTTCCCATCTATTTCTTCTTCAACATGGGCACAATATGCTGGCTGGCTATGGATCCTTACTAGGATAGGATCAATGAAGTTCTTGTCGGGATGCTGTATCATGGATGACAACATGGCCAATGCATCGGCTTCCAGCAGGTACGTATGATTATTTTGGACTTGGGCGTATGTCCGGAACGGGTTTTGGATAACCCGGGAGCAGTTCAGCGTATATTGTGGAAAGTCAGTATTTTAAGGAAATTTCCTAAGTTTAGCTTAAAGAGCATTTCAGAGATATTGATGTCCGTTTGGGATTCCAAGTCTGGGAATAGCTTCGTATGGTGATTCTGGAGTTGGGAGCACGATCGGAAGTGAATTCGGATACCCGGAAGTCAATTTAAGGTCATTTGGCTAAAGATAGAAATTTGAAGGTTTTTGAGAAAATCCGACCGGAAGTGGAAATTTTGATATCGGGGTCGGAATGCGATTCCGAAAGTTAGAGCAGGTCCGTAATGTCAAATGTGACTTGTGTGCAAAATTTGGGGTCAATCAGACGTGATTTTATAGGTTTCGGCATCGAATGTGAAAGTTAGAAATTTCAAAGTTCATAAAGTTGAATTCTTGCGTGATTCATGATTTCGGCGTTGTTTGATGTGATTTGAGGCCTCGACTAAGTCCGTGATATGTTTCCAGACTTGTTGGTGCATTCGGACGAGGTCCCGAGGGGCTCGGGTGAGTTTCGGGGTGGTTTCAGACCATTTCTAGGCCATTTTAACTGCTGGTTTTTTCCTACAGCAGTGTTCTACGCGATCGCGGGGAATTGGTCGCGATCGCGGTGAGTAAAATGTGAGAAACGGGCCAGTGAATCGCGATCGCGAAAAGCCTTTCGCGATCGCGTAGAGTAAATGTTCTGCTGTAGTGACTCGACTTTGGAGGCTCATATCTCACAATATATAAGGAATTTTGAGATTGTAAAAAAATGAAAGTTGTAGCCCTTTGTGTCTAGTTTCTATAAATGTAAACCATTCATGATTTGGATTTGTGTACAACGAGGTATGGCTGTTACACTACAGGGTGTCCGGGAAGATGAAGAAGAAAATTGTGTTGCACATGAGCTGACTTTGCAAAACTATATCTAGAAATCTATAAGGAATTGGAAGATGACAACCACATGAAAGTTGTAGATATTTGAGTCTAGGTTTCAGAACATTTAACCATTTGTTATTTGGAGTTGTGTGAGAAACATTATGACTATTCTACTGGAGGCTGTCCGGGCAGGATGGGCAATTGTTCTCCGCGATCGCGAAGCTCTTTCCGCGAACGCGGAGAGTAAATTTTGGGCTGGAAAAATTGTTCTCCGTGATCGCGAAGCATTTTCCGCGATCGCGATGAGTAAATACCTGGGCAGAATGATATTTTAGCGGGTTTAACTCATTTTTCTTCATTTCTTCATGACTATGGGCGGATTTTGAGAGCATTTCAAGGAAGATTTCAACCAAGCTTCAGAGGTAAGATCATTCTACTTATTTCTATGTTAAATACAAGATTATATCATGGATTAGAACATGAAAATTAGGGAAAAAGTTGTGGAAAAATTAGTATTTTGAAGAAATCCTAGAAATTTGGAAAATTTTATTTTAGCCACGAATTTAGCATGAATTGAGTAAAATGTGTTATTGAATTAGTAAAGCTTCTGGTAGGGATTCTCTTCAAGAAATTTCGAGGTCCGGGCACGTAGGCCTGAGGGCATTTTGGTCATTTCATAGAGTCGGGCTGAGGAACTTTGTAAATTGAATTGGTTATGACCTGTTGAGTATATTTTCATTGAATTATCGTTATTTGAATAGTTTGGGAGCGTGCGCATCCATTTTTAGTCGTCGTAAAGGCTTGGAAGCCGGTGATGAATCTTCGGAGCGAGGTGAGTCTCCTTTCTAACCTCGTAAGAGGGAAATTGTCCCTCTAGGTAACCTTGTTTGTTATGTGATCTTGTTGGGGGCTACGTTTGCACCGAGTGACGAGAGTCCGTACGTAGTGGCTATTACTGCTTCGTCCGAGTAGTTAGGACACAATATGTTCATTGTTTTTCTCTGTTGTAGCATATATATGACTTGTATACTTGTGTGATTGGTAGTGTTGTCTTTGAACGTTGTGATACTTGGCTTGACTTAAGAGTGATAAGAGAATCACGGGATGGGATCGGGCCGTACGCCACGGCAGAGTGATGATTGATTATATTATGGGATCGGGTCGTACGCCACGGCAGAATGATGACTGATTATATTATGGGATCGGGACGTACGCCACGACAGAGTGATGATTGATTATATTATGGGATCGAGTTGTACGCCACGGTAGAATGATGATTGATTATATTATGGGATCGGGTCGTACGCCACGGCAGAATGATGACTGATTATATTATGGGATCGTGTCGTACGCCACGACAGAGTGATGATTGTTCATATTATGGGATCGGGCCGTACGCCACGGCGAGATTGAGATTACTAGGGTGGGATCGGGTCGTACGCCACGGCAGAATGATGACTGATTATATTATGGGATCGGGCCGTACGCCACGGCGAGATTGAGATTACTAGGGTGGGATCGGGTCGTACGCCACGGCGAGATTGAGACTACTAGGGCGGGATCAGGTCGTATGCCACGGCGAGATTGAGTACCATATGGGAGCGGGCCGTACGCCACGGCGGATACCAAACTTGTTTTATTTGAGATTTTTATTTGATGCCGGATATTGATGTACTTGATTATTTGTTTTCTTGCCTACAATTTTCCTTACATCCTGCTTACTTTATTACTGTTGGACCTTAGTGAGTATCGAGTCGACCTCTCATCACTACTTCTTCGAGATTAGACGGGATACTCACTGGGTACATATATGTATATGTACTCATACTACACTTTCTGTGCATTTTGTTGCACAGGTACCTTTATAGTACAGTGATTGACTTGGAAGACTTATACGGGCTGCATTCATCCAGAAATGTTCCACAGCTGCCGGAGTCTCCCTTCTGTGTATTTACATTTTATATTTATTGCTTTTGTCCAAATTGTTTTTCGGACAAGCGTTGTATAATTGTATAAATTCTTAGAAATTGCTCATGGACTTGTGTTACCGGGTTCTGGGGATGTCTTGGAATTTCTTTTCTGTACTAACTTGGTTTTCTTGCCATATTTAAATTACGGAATTTATTTATTTAATAATGAAAATGCAAGAAGAGGCTTCGATTCTAAAATGTTAAGCAGGAAAGTGTTCCAACTGATTAAGGGGTCGGCTTGCCTGACAGTGGTGTCCGGCGCCATCACAACCCATAGATTTTGGGTCGTGACAGGATCCATATACATATACTGTTTTCAGCATCTCATCATCACTTAGAAATCCTGTCTATAGGATAAATAACAACAACAAAATAAATTGTTAATATGCAACTCTGCCTTTATAAATATGTTTTGAAACTCATTTAGAAATCCCGTCCTAGAATAAATAACGTTAACGAAAACTGTAATTATGTCTCATCATGCTACAACCATGCCTACGCACTTAGAAATCCCGTTTTAGGTAAACAACATTAAAAACTATCTTCCATGTCTATTCTGAAACTGTGCATAATGCTGTGATTCTATGTGCATTTAGAAACCCTGCCTTAGCAACTGCATATGCATCATTCTGCATTAGACATCATGTTCTAGGATCATACTCATTTAATTACACTTAGTCTAAATACAGATGTATAAAACAATCTTCCTATTCCCACAACTGGTAATTAGTCTCAGAACATTTGCAACACTTAATACTGCATGTTATTAGGTATAACGACTTGAAATTGTTAACAAATCTGAATAAACTGCTACATATTATCCTACGCCTAGGCAAGCCTTAGGTAATCAACTTTAAAATAAAATTGGGACTATCTTCTTGTGATTACTATTAGCATGTTTAAAATCAGTAGGCAAGCTTGATTAGGACTTCCTCTCTGAGTTATGTAATAAATTAAACTATGTTGTTATCACTTAGACACCATGCTTAGGATCTGAACTCAAACCCAGACCCTAACTGTGTATGAGTCATGTTGTTTATGTGTATTATGTGCGGAGGTATACTTGAGCCTTTTAATTTGTTTTCCATGCTCCCATCTGATTGAAGTCCTATCTGTTCTATTATATGTCGCCCTAGTATTTTACCTTTAAACGTGAGGGTCATCCTAGAACCCCCTTTTATAGGATAGAAGTCCTAAATTCCTCCGGAACTGATAGGAAGGGACGGGTAACAGCATGCAATAGAGGTCTAGACCAACACTCGCTTTAGTTACTTTCACGGGGTGGGAAAGGGTAGATATGGATATGATGACCGATGCGCTAATACCACGCGTAGCCCCTCTTTGAGGAGTGTCATACCGGGTATTGCATTGATGTGATCCATATTATAAACAAACCTAGGATACCCCTTTACTTTCATAAACATGCTTAGATTGTAATTCTTTTAAAAATCTAGCTTTCCATTAACTGTTTCAAATATCCATGTTTTAAGACTTAAATCCCCTATTATTTGAGCCATACTTGTTTATTACCTAATTGTACAAATTCACAAAAGTTGTTTGGCTGGTAATCACACTTGTGGATCCTGAGGGGTGCCTAACACCTTCCGCTTAGAATAATTTCAAGACCCTGTCTCTGGTTATCAAAGATAGTTGTAAATGAACCCCTATGTCCCCTAACGCACCTTAAAAATCGTTAGGTAGCGACTCTTCAAAACTTGCAAAACCCCTTTCCCAAAAGGAACGAGTTGTCCCAACCAATGTCATAAACCCTTTTAAACCGGCCCCCGAAAGGAAAGCTCTGGGGAAAGAAGGGGGAGCGACACGAGTTTTATTTTTGTTTGGCCCTGGAGCCGTTTCTTGTGAAAATAGAAAACTTCTTTCATGTATAAAATGTTTTGATGATCAAAGATACTCCTTCGATTACTTTATACAAGCATACATATTTTTTCTATCGAGAGTTCGATTATTCTATACGGACATGGTTCATCTGACCGTTCGGTCCGATACAACATTCTCCTGTCGAGACCCTCTTTGGCATATTTTGTCACGACCCAAATTCCCTAAGTCGTGATGGCGCCGAACACCACTGTCAGGCAAGTCAGACCTTAATCAGTTGAAACACATTCCTGTTTTAGCATTTTCGAAATCGTTGCTCTTTCTCGCATTTCATAATCAAATACATAAATCTTCGTTAATTAAATACGACAATAAATCAATTTAATTTAAATAAAATAAATCCCAGCACATCCCCAGAACCCGGTGACACAAGTACATGAGCAACTTCTAAGAATTTATACAATTATAAAACGCTTGTCCGAGAAACAAATTGGACAAAGACTAAAAAACAAAAAGTGTAAATACATAGAAGGAAGACTCTGTCAGCTGCGGAACACCTCCGGATGAATGCAACCTGTATAAGTATCCAAGTCAATCAATGTACTATGAAGGTACCTATGCAACAAAATGCACAACAAGTGCAGTATGAGTACATAAACCAATATGTACCCAGTGAGTATCCCGTCTAATCTCGAAGAAGTAGTGACGAGAGGTCGACTTGACACTCACTAGGGTCCAGCAGTATAATATAATAGGGTATAATGGAAACGGTAGGCATGTAAGACAGTGAAAACCAATTACGTATAAAGCACAGAAATCCAAGTAAATACGGAAAGTAAAAAACAATTTCTGCTTTCTTTCCTAAATTTCTGTCAAGTCACTACCCACGAACAGTACCAAATGGTCATGCACACACAGGAATAAGACAACCGTCCGGAGTCATAAGGGAGACATCTAAGCACTGAATAGTCGTAAAGCTTCCCCCCCTCGCGAATCATACTTGCGACTCGGGTGCTGACACATATATACTGAATCATCATAAAGCTTCCCCTGCTCGCGAATCATACCTGCTACTCGGGTGCTGACACATATATACTGAATTATCATAAAGCTTTCCCCGCTCGCGAATCATACTTGTGACTCGGGTGCTGACAAATATATACTGAATTATCATAAAGCTTCCCCTGCTCGCGAATCATACTTGTGACTCGGGTGCTGACACACACACACACACACACATATATATATATATATACCAATTTGCCAATAGGCTCAGTAGAGGCTATACTCGTAACAAGGGTTAATTAACTGGAAATTTAGATGCAACTTCTACCATTATCATGCTAGTTCAAATAATAAGCAACTCAAAGTACGCCTAAAGATACGTATAAGTTAGATAAAAGCATGCTCGTGAATCCTAAAACTACCCGACATGGCATAATAGTAGCTACGCACGGACTCTCGTCACCTCGTGCGCACGTAGCCCCCAAAACAATTACACATAGCATACAAATCACCTATGGGGGCATTTCCCTCTTACAAGGTTAGAAAGGAGACTCACCTCGCTCTGCAAATCCATAAACGGCTTCCAAGCCTTCCGACGACTCCAATGGATGCACGACGCCCCCAAACTATTCAAATAACGACTATTCAATGAAAATATACTCTATTGTCCATAACAAATTCAAGTTACAAAATTCCCCAACCCGGCTCTGTAAAATGGCCAAAATTCCCTCGGGCCCACGTAACCGGACTTCAAAATTTCTTGAAGATAATCTCTACTCGTACCTTTACTAATTCGATTACACAATTTACTCCAATATTTATGCTCAATTCGTGGCTAAAATCAAATTTATCAAATTTCTAGGTTTCCTTCAAGATTTCCCAAATTTTTCTCAATTTCCCATATCAATCTATGTAATAATCTTGTATTTAAATTGAATATAAGTAGAAACATCTTACCTCTTGATTCTTGAAGAAAATCCCCCTTTGAAATCCTCCAAAATCGCCCATAGCAATTGAAAATGAGAAAAGAAATGCCAAAAACCCGTCTTATATTAAACACTGCCCAGAACTAACACCTATGCGATGGCATAAACATGCCTGCGATCGCACATGTTACTCTCCAGCTCACTCCGTGATCGCATCTCAAGCCTTGCAATCGCACAAACCAAGCCCCAGCTCCAAGCGCACCCTTGTGCGATCGCACAACAACACCTGCGATCGCACACGCCAACCTCCAGCCTTCTCCGCGATCATATTGCACCTCATGCGATCGCATAGGCCATATTCCATCTTCCAAAAATTCTACTCCGCGATCGCACAAGCATGGCTGCGATCACATTGAACTCAACACCAAAAAAAACAGCAGCACAAAACACTTAGAAATAACTCGGAACCACCCCGAAAACACACTCGAGGCCCTCGGGACCCTGTCAAAACACACGACTCAATCCCATAACCTCACACGGACTTGCTCGAGGCTTCAAATCACATTAAACAATACCAAAATCACAAATCGTGCTAAAATTCAATTTTAAGAACTTTGAAATTTTAAACTTCCACTTCCGATGCCGAAACCCGTCGAATCACCTCCGATTGACCCCAAATTTTGCACACAAGTCATATTCAACATTACGGACCAGCTCCAACTTCCATAATTGCATTCCGACCTCGATATCACAATTTCCACTTCTGGTCGGATTCTTCAAAAACCTTCAAATTTCTAACTTTAGCCAAATGACTTCAAATTAACCTACAGACATCCGAGTTCACTTCCGATCGCGCTCCCAACTCTAGAATCACCATACGAAGCTATTACTAGACTCAGAATCCCAAACGGACATCAATATCTCTGAAATGCCTTCCAACCCAAACTTAGGAAATTTCTTAAAAAATGCTAATTTCCACAATATACGCCGAAATGCTCTCGGGTTTTTCAAAACCCGATCAGGACATACACCCAAGTCTGAAATCATCATACGAACCTGCTGGAGCCTTCAGATCCTGATTCCGAGGTCATTTTCTCAAAACTCCAATCTTAATCAATTTCTCCAATTTAAGACTACCAAAATGAGAATTTTCCTTCCAATCTAACTCCGAACTTCCTGAATTCGAACTCCGACCATACTCAAAAGTCACAACCTGAAATGAAGTTGTTCATGACTTTCAACCGCGAAACGATGCGCTAGAGCTCAAAACGACTGGTCAGGTTGTTACATTCTCCCTCGCTTAAACAGGCGTTCGTCCTCGAACGTGCCAAGAACTTCTCTTGAGACATCTGAAATCACTGACCAATACCTCGTGCACCTGCCCGTGCTGCCACAGCCCAGTTGAACACATAAGCTTTTGATAAAATTTGAAGATAACCTTATTTACCCATACAGCCAATTTTGAACTCAATTCCAACACCGAAAGTTCTCTGTCGGGCCTGTTCCTAATATATGAACATCGTATTAACTACACATAAGGCACCAGAACACAACTGCGTACCTTTGCTGAATCGGCATCATACACTGCATAGTCCATCATCTGACCACAATGACGCTCCCTGAACCTTAATAGCCATAATTCTACGAATCTGATGCTCCCAATGCATCTGCTGACATACATAACATCCTGCTATAATGCCGACGATACCACCACAACAGAGGAGATGTGTAGAAACTACTAACCAATTTTAGAGTTAACCAAACATTAGATCTCTCCTTTTTGACTAAAATCATTACCTCATTACTAACCAAATATTGGTATTTGTTCTCTACCATACTTCACAAAATCCCATCGCACTGATCCTTGATCCAATAGTCCCGTCTCACCCTGTATGAGCTGCTCAGATAACCAATCACCCCATACATAACCAACAGTCACACACGATGCCACAATGCGCCAATAGTCCCCCTTTTTCTCTCGCACGGGTCAGGTGCGGAGAGATCGAGTTTATGACATTTTGGAAAACTCCTTAAAGGAAAGGTTTAAGGAAGAGTCATCACCTAACGATTTTTATGGTGCGTTAGGGCACCTAGAGTAAATAACTCATGAACTAGTTTGCATTACCAGAGATTGGGTAAGGGCTTCAATTTATACCAAGGGGAAGGTGTTAGGCACCCCTCAAGATCCACAACTGTGGGTCCCTGTGACGACCCGACCGGTCGTTTTGAGATCCAGTGCGTCGTTCAGCAGTTGGGAGTCATGAACAGCTTTATTTTGGGTATTGTGACTTGTGTGTATTGTCAGAGTTGAAATTTCGGAGGTTCAGAGTTAAATTGAAAGGAAAATTCTCATTTCAGAAGCCTTAAGTTGAAGAAATTGAGTAAGACTTGAATTTTGAGTAAACGACCTCGGAACCAGGATTCAAAGGTTCCAGCAGGTTCGTATGGTGATTTCAGACTTGGGCATATGTCTGTATCGGCATTTTGATAACCCAAGAGCGTTTCGGTGTGTATTGTGAAAGTCAGCATTTTTTGAAGAAATTTCCTAAATTTGGCTTGAAGCGCATTTCAATGATATTGATGTCCGTTTAGGATTCTAATTCTGGTAATAGCTTTGTATGGTAATTCTGGAGTTGGGCGCACGGTCAGAAGTGAATTCGGATGTCCGGAGGTCATTTGAAGCCTTTTGGCTAAAGATAGATATTTGAAGGTTTTTGAGAATCTGACCGGAAGAAGAAATGTTGATACCGGGGTCGGAATGCGATTCCGGAAGTTGGAGAAGGTCCGTCATGTCGAATATGACTTGTGTAAATTTGGGGTCAATCGTACGTGATTTGATAGGTTTCGACATCGGAGGTGAAAGTTAGAAATTTCAAAGTTCATAAAGTTGAATTCTTGAGCGATTCGTCGTTTCGATGCTGTTCGATGTGATTTGAAGCCTCGAGAAAGTTCGTGGGATGTTATGGGACTGAGTCGTGTGTTTGGACGGGGTCCCGAGGGCCTCGGGTGTGTTTCGGGGTGGTTTCGGGTCATTTCGGAGTATATTGCTGTTGCTGTTTTCTTGTGTTTCTGGTAATGCTATGCGATCGCAGCCTTAGCTATGCGATTGCGAAGAAGAAATTTAGGGGCAAGGCTTTTGGCTTATGCGATCGCGGATGTTGGTGTGCGATCGCGGAGAAGGGCTGGGCAAGCTACTGCGATCGCAAGGAGGAAGGTGCGATCGCGGAGAAGGAATTTTGGTGGGAGCTGGAAATGGCCCGTGCGATTGCGAGTATGCTTGTGCGATCGCGGAGGAGTGATCTGAGTGGCCTGTGCGATCGCAGACGACTTCATGCGATCGCATAGAGGGTCAGAACTGGGCAGTGTTGTTTTTAACCGGGATTTTGGTCATTTTCTTCATCCCTTCAAAGCCATGGGCGATTTTTGGAGAGCTTCAAGGGAGCTATTCCACCATTGTTGTAAAGGTAAGTAAAAATCCATAATTTTCTACCTTTAACATCAATTCCTAGTTAAATCCTCCTTCTAAATCATAAAATTTATGAAATTGGGTAGTAATTTAGGGATTTTGGGAATCTTATGAATTATCCATTTTAGCCATGAAGTCTAGCAAGAACTTGCATAATTATGATCCTTAGACTCCGGGTACTTGATTCCTTCAAGAATGCTTAATTTTGGGATTTCTTATTAATTCTCCTTCTTGGAGCTTAGAATTGATTCAATTATACTATATTTGGCTAGTGGCGAGCCGGCGGGTGTAGATTTCGGAGATTTGGGCGCATCCTTGATCCGAGGGGTGATTTCGTCGCGAGGTGAGTCTCCTTTCTAACCTTGTAAGAGGGAATTGTTCCCTTAGGTGTTCTACATGCTATATGTAATTGTTTGATGGGTCTACGTACGTACCAAGTGACGAGAGTGCGTACGTAGCGGCTACTATTGTTATGTCCGGGTGGTTAGGCCTCGCATCATGCCATGTATACTTCTTGTAATGAATTATATGTATGTTATAATATCCTGTTATGTGGTTTTGTTTCTCTGAGATTTATGGATTTTAAAATAATATGGAAGGAAATTGTTTTCACGGAAAAATATTATGAAATTAATTGACTTACGGGAAGGAATATGAAAGAAATTATTTATGGAAAGTATTATGAAAGGAAAAGAAATGACTTATAAGTTTTTTACTCGTGTAAGATATCATTGTTTCCCCGAGCTTTCATTTACTTAAATAATTGGAAAGGATTGTGGTGACATGAACTTTACATTCTGTGTGCGCTTGTTGTCGCTTCGTAATTTACATCCCGCGAGCGATATGTTATTTCCTTCACTCTTACGAGAGCGGGCCTTACGCCACGGCAGATTTATAGTGCACTATTGGTACGGGCCGGTTGATCCCCGGCAGTGCACCGGGATTTAATTAAGAATGCACTTTTGGTCCTGGCCAGTCGATCCCCGGCAGTGCATGGACGAAGTTACACTATGATATAATAGGACCATATTGTAAGACGCACTTTTGGCCGGTCGATCCCCGGAAGTGCGTAGTCAGGATTATTGGTAAGCATGCACTCTTGGTACGGGTCGGTCGATCCCCGACAGTGCGTAGGCAGGATTATTGTTAAGCATGCACTCTTGGTACGATCCGGTCGATCCCCGACAATGCATAGCTATTCTTCCAAATGACTCCGATCGGTTGTCTTACTCCTGCGTGCGCATGACTATTTGGTACCGTTATCCGGATTTATGATTTGACAGATGTTTGGGGAAAAGAGACAGGTGAGTTGTTAATGCTTTCAGTATTTACTTGAAAACTCTGTATTCTCTTCACAATTGTGGTACACTATTTACATGTCTACTACTTTCCTTATATCCTATTTTATACTATTACTGTTGGACCTTAGTGAGTGTCGAGTCGACCTCTCATCACTACTTCTTCGAGATTAGACGGGATACTCACTGGGTACATATATGTATATGTACTCATACTACACTTTCTGTGCATTTTGTTGCACAGGTACCTTTATAGTACAGTGATCGATTTGGGGGCTTATACGGGTTGCATTCATCCAGAGGCGTTCCACAGCTACCAGAGTCTCCCTTATGTGCACTTACATTTTATATTTATTACCTTTGTCCAATTTGTTTTTCGGACAAGCGTTGTATAATTGTATAAATTCTTAGAAATTGCTCATGTACTTGTGTCACCGGGTTCTGGGGATGTGTTGAGTCTTGTTTTATTGAATTAAATGGATTCCCTGTCATGTTTAATTTACAAAAATATTATTTATTTGATTATGAAATGCAATAAAGGCAACGATTTCGAAATTGTTAAACAGGAAGGTATTTCAAGTGATTAAGGGGTTGGCTTGCCTGACAGTGGTGTCCAGCGCCATCACAACCCATAGGTTTTAGGTCGTGACAACGTGGTATCAGAGCTCTAGGTTCCCCTAGGTTTCACGAGTCATGAGCAAGTCTAGTAGAGTCTTGCGGATCGGTACGGAGACGTACGTACTTATCTTCGACAGGCTACAGGGCTGTTAGGAGTACTTCCCTTCTTGATTCCTCATCGTGCCACTTGATTCCTTTAAGGCTTATGCCTATGCTTCTTCCTACTCAATCTTACGCGTCGCGAAGCACTTGTTATGAATCGAGGGTTGAGGACTTGTAATGATACTATGGATGTGGTGCGGGATGTTTCTCCTAGCGTAGTGGATTGAGGCTATCATCGTTGTTCTGCAGAAGAATTTTATGTCATCTCATCTCAGTAGCTGTATTTCTGAGAACTTTGAGGCCATGCTCAGGTGGTTATGAATATTACGATTGGTTATGGAGCGATGTTGATATGAGGACAGAACGTTTGCCCATGTGTTGGGGTGATGAACAGTTTTGAATGGAGGTCTTCTCAGAGTGTGATTTCGAGATTTCAGTATTTTTATTCCGGCGGAGGAAAATCATTTGGATTATAAATGATCAGCTTTTGGGCTGATAAAATAGTAAGGATTGGCGTTTTCAAGTGAGGTGGAGTACTCACATGTAATAAGTTTTCGCCGCCTTTGATCAAATGGAATGTGTTAAGTTCGCCGACGTTTTAGCTATTCGGTTGCGTTGGGTTGGAGTGTTGTGAATTAGTGTTGAACAAGCGGGCGACGAAGGTCGTGGGGTGTTGTGGTTCCGTATTGAGTAAGCGCTTTTAATGAAGGCGGCTCGAGGAAGATGATCTTCATAAGGATTTAAAGTTGTGGGGGGATCTACCGGTTTAAGAGCTACGGAGAATGGTATTGAATTCAGGCAGTAAGCAGGCACTATTCGACGGAGGAAGATAGGTGAGAAGTGCTGGGCGGTGGTGCCAATTCTAAAAGATCAGGTGTAAGGAGAGGAAGTCAGATAACGCTTGAGAGAATAAGTTGGGCCAAGTGGGAGAGCGGCAGCATAATGGTGAATCAGAAGATGTAGTAGTGCAGTTAGTAGATGTCCAAGAGGAGCGGACGGATTGGTAAGGTGGTGAATGGGTACATGCTCAGGATGGGGGTCTTGGTATTGTGGAAAGAGCGAAGCATAGCGTAATGGTAGGTGTCAGTTGGCTAGTTTCCTCAGGTGGGTTGTCTTCTGTGAGTAGGTTAGCGGTTGTAGGGATGGTAAGTTCTGTGCGAAGTCCTAGTGGCTAGTCGATAGGAGGTAGAATGTGTGAATGGTTAGAAAATTCAAATATTTAAGGGGGTCTAACAGGAGAATTCGGAAGAATTGGATGGATTGGTGGAACAAGGTCATGTCAACAAAGGAGAAAGGATCTCAGTAGGGACTACAGCGGTGCAAGAAGTAGCTTCAGGCTAAGTGGGGGAGTCCCACCACCTGCAGTTGGGTCGTAGGATTGTGCTCTCATGGGTTTACGGATTTGTCGGCATATCGACAAGTTGTTACAACTAAGAGAAAGGAGTAAAGCGGCAATTGAGCATGGCATGTGATAAAAATGTGAGAAGTTGGTCCTATAGGACCAGGGCTAGGCTTTGGAAAATTTAGAATTTGTGCTTAAGGCATAGGCAAGTTGTAAGGGAAGTGACTCAGTCACGTGCTTCATTGAGAGCATATTCATGTGCTAGAAGAGCCTTGGGGTTGATTGTATTCGGGGCCAGTCAGAGTGGGTGACTCTCAGTAGTGGTCCTAATGAATTCGAAAGTTAGAGAATGCGGTGTTTAAGGGTTTCAGGCAATAGTATAATTAAGAATCGAGCTTCTACAGTATAGTCTCTAAGAGGAAGGAAGATGGTTGGATTGTTCTATGTTATTTCAGCACGCTGGATAGTATCGGAGGAGTGAGAGAAATACACTCCGAGTTGTAGGAAGATTATCAGGAGGTTGTGAGATGGGTTGCAGAATTTAGGCAGCATGGTCTCGTGAATCAAGGTCACTCGGGATGAGTGAGGGTTGAGCTGTTATGAGTTGAAGGAAGTTACTATTACCTTTGAGGCAACTAAGGATGATTAAAAGAAGATAGATTGGTTAGCCATGGTTGAAATGACACAAGTACGGCAGTGATCAATTCCTTCGGCATGATTGAGTATGTGTACGGTCTGTGCAGATATGTGTGGGGCATGTCGGCCGTCGTAATAGATTTCAGTTGGAAGCATTCAAGTGCTATAGCCTGTCAGGTGTAGGCGGGTCCCAGAAGGGTTATGGTGGTTCAAACCACTACGTAAAGATTTGCATGTATTGTGAATGTGAGAGCTCACTTGTGTGTTGTTATAGTTATTAGGAATTGAGGTAAGTAAAGGCTCTATGTGATGGAGTGTTCACCCTAATATTGGTCCAGGAGTTATGATGGAATTCTCGCACTATTTCATATTTGCATGTTAGGTGCAGTTAGCAGTCTGTAACTGGGCGTAAGAATCGAGAATTGTGATTCAATGTTAAAAAGGATGTCATGATGCTTGGAGGAGCAAGAACGAAGGATTTAAATGATTAGAATAAACTGATATTGTCTTCAGTGTCATCTGAGTTCGGTGCTTGGTGAAAGAGGCTTTGTATCCTGGTTACGGGTCCTTGAATTGTGTTACAGCCTTAGGAGGGTCGGTGGTATGGATGTGCATACTTGTTACCTTGTGTGGAAGGACGTGGGAGAATGGCCGCGGGAAGATTGCATAAGTGTGGCATGTAGTCACCTGATTGGTTGAAGAATTAGACCAAGTATAAAGGAGTGTAATATTGCTTAATTGAGAATTTATGCCTGGAAGGCGTTCGGCTCAGTTGGTTGTGGATTGTGGGGTGTTTATCTCGGCTATGATGGTTGTCCTCGTGTGTATAAGAAAAAGGAAGCGGGTTGTTTGGATCCAGGTAAGGCTATCAGCCTAGTTCAATGCGAGCAGAATCAGCTTGAAGTGAGTGAATGGATTTAAACAAGATTTTGGACTTCTTGCGAGTCAGAGGTGTTCATTTCAGTATGGCACTCCTCAAGGAGGGGTATTGGGATATCAGATGTTGTCCCGTCTTCGTCAAATTCATGTGATATTATGATTGTGCCGTGCGTGCGTGAAACGGCTTGATAAATCCTTATGTGTTGAGATTCTGCGTGGCGATGAGGTTAAGTGAGCAGAATGGCTCTTGAGATTCAGATTATATATCGCACCTCAGTTGTGCTTGAGTTTGTGGCATATGGCTCTATCAGTCTCCCCATAATTGTATTATGCACTCAGCGTGCTTGTGACCGATGTCAGTAAATTATATTAGTGAGCAATTCAGCTCTGTGTATATATTTCTTTATGTAAATTCTATGATGGGATCGGGTGGCACGCCGCCACGCGTATGTTATTTGGATCGGGTTGCGCGCCGCAACAATGTGATGTTGAGCAAGACTCCTATAATGATTATTCTTGTGTTTCACTTCCTATTTCTTTGAGGAAAGTTCATATTTATAGCGCGAGTCGGGTATCCCCTTCCTGATGTCGTTTCCTTATGTGTCATGTTCGAATTGTGGCCTTTTGGCGCATTATGGCATCGTGTGGGACTGTTGGTTATGCCTAGGGTGACTGGTTATCTGAGCAATTCATACTGGGTGAGATGAGAGTATTGAATTTGGGATCGGCGTGTTAGGATTATGCGAGTTTATTGCAAAGGAGTTGCCATTATTGATTTGCAATGAGATGATGATCTAAGTTTAAAGAAAGGATTTCAACATGTGGTTAACTCTGTAGATGGTTATGAATTCCTACACATATCCTCCATTGTGGTGATATCGTCAGTGTTATGGAAGAATGTATGAATGTATCTGATAAGGTCCCTTGAGAGCATCAAATTTGCAGAATTCTAGCTATTAAGGTTCAGGGAGCGTTATTGTGGTTAGATGATGAGCTATGCAGTGTATGGTGCTGATTCAACAAAGGCGCGCAGTTGTGTTCTGGTGCCTCGTGTGATAGTTCATACGGTGTTCAAATGTTAGACTCAGGCATGGCAGAGAATTTCAGGTTGTTGGAACCGAGTTCGGAACGTATTGTATGTATAAGATGGGAATACCTTCAGATTTCATCAAGCTAATGTGCTCAACTGGGTTGTGGTAACACGGGCCGGTGCACGAGGTGTTAAAATGTGATTTCAGATAATTCTGGGGCAGTTCTTGGCACGTTCGAGGACGAACGTCTGTTTAAGTGGGGGAGAATGTAACGACCCGACCGGTCGTTTTGAGATCCAGCGCGTCGTTCAGCAGTTGGGAGTCATGAACAACTTCATTTCGGGTATTGTGACTTGTGTGTATTGTCAGAGTTGAAATTCAGGAGGTTCGGAGTTAAATTGAAAGGAAAATTCTCATTTCAGAAGCCTTAAGTTGAAGAAATTGGGTAAGACTAGAATTTTGAGTAAACGACCTCGGAATCAGGATCCGAAAGTTCCAGCAAGTTCGTATGGTGATTTCGGACTTGGGCGTATGTCCGGATCGGGATATGGATAACCCGAGAGCGTTTCAGTGTGTATTGTGGAAGTCAGCATTTTTTTGAAGAAATTTCCTAAATTTGGCTTGAAGCACATTTCAATGATATTGATGTCCGTTTGGGATTTCGAGTCTGGGAATAGCTCCGTATGGTGATTCTGGAGTTGGGCGCGCGGTCGGAAGTTAATTCGAATGTCCGAAGGTCATTTTGAAGCCTTTTGGCTAAATATAGATATTTGAAGGTTTTTGAGAATCCGACCGGAAGAAGAATGTTGATACCGGGGTCGGAATACCATTCCGGAAGTTGGAGCAGGTCCGTAATGTCGAATATGACTTGTGTGCAAAATTTGGGGTCAATCAGACGTGATTTGATAGGTTTCGGCATCAGAGGTGAAAGTTAGAAATTTCAAAGTTCATAAAGTTGAATTCTTGAGCGATTCATCGTTTCGATACTGTTCGATGTGATTTGAAGCCTCGAGCAAGTTCGTGGGATGTTATGGGACTGGGTCGTGTGTTTGGACGGGGTCCCGATGTCCTCGGGTGTGTTTCGGATCATTTCGAAGTATATTATTGTTGCAGTTTTCTGGTGTTTCTGGTAATGCTATGCGATCGCAGCCTTAGCTATGCAATCGCGGAGAAGAAATTTAGGGGCAATGTTTTTGGCTTATGCGATCGCGGATGTTGGTGTGCGATCGCGGAGAAGGGTTGGGCAGGCTACTGCGATCGCAATGAGGAAGGTGCGATCGCGGAGAAGGAATTTTGGTGGGAGCTGGAAATGGCCTGTGCGATCGCGTGTATGCTTGAGCGATCGCGGATGAGTGATCTGGGTGGCCTGTGCGATTGCAGACGACTTCATGCGATTGCATAGAGGGTTAGAACTGGGCAGTGTTGTTTTTAACCGGGATTTTGCTCATTTACTTCATCCCTTCAAAGCCATGGGCTATTTTTGGAGAGCTTCAAGAGAGCTATTCCACCATTGTTGTCAAGTAAGTAAAACTCCATTATTTTCTACCTTTAACATCAATTCCTAGTTAAATCCCCCTACTAAATCCTAAAATTTATGAAATTGGGTAGTAATTTAGGGATTTTGGGGATCTTATGAATTATCCATTTTAGCCATGAAGTCTAGCAAGAACTTGCATAATTATGATCCTTAGACTCCGGGTAATTGATTCCTTCAAGAATGCTTAATTTTGGGGTTTCTTATTAATTCTCCTTCTTGGAGCTTAGAATTGAATCAATTATACTATATTTGGCTAATGGCGAGCCGTCGGGTGTAGATTTCAGAGATTCGGGTGCATCCTTGATTCGAGGGGTGATTGCGTCGCGAGGTGAGTCTCCTTTCTAACCTTGTAAGAGGGAATTTTCCCCTTAGGTGTTCTACATGCTATATGTAATTGTTTGATGGGGTTACGTACGTACCAAGTGACGAGAGTGCGTAAGTAGCGGCTACTATTGTTATGTCCGGGTGGTTAGGCCCCACATCATGCCCTGTATACTTCTTGTAATGAATTATATGTATGTTATAATATCCTGTTATGTGGTTTTGTTTCTCTGAGATTTATGGATTTGAAAAAAATATGGAAGGAAATTGTTTTCACGGAAAAATATTATGAAATTAATTGACTTACGGGAACGAATATGAAAGAAATTATTTTTGGAAAGTATTATGAAAGGAAAAGAAATGACTTATAAGTTTTGTACTCATGTAAGATATTATTCTTTCCCCGAGCTTTCATTCACTTAAATAATTGGAAAGGATTGTGGTGAAATGAACTTTACATTCTGTGTGCGCTGGTTGTCGCTTCGTAATTTACATCCCGCGAGCGATATGTAATTTCCTTCACTCTTATGGGAGCGGGTCGTACGCCACGACAGATTTATAGTGCACTCTTGGTATGGGCCAGTCGATCCCCGGCAGTGCACCGGGATTTAATTAAGAATGCACTTTTGGTACGGGCCGGTAGATCCCCCGCGGTGCATGGACGAAGTTACACTATGATATGATAGGACCACATTGTAAGACACACTTTTGGTACGGGCCGGTCGATCCCCGGCAGTGCGTAGTTAGGATTATTGGTAAGCATGCACTCTTGGTACGGGCCGGTCGATCCCTGACACTGCATAGCTATTTAGAAGCACTCTTGTTACGGGCCAGTCGATCCCCGACAGTGCGTAGCCAGGATTATTGTTAAGCATGCACTCTTGGTACGAGCCGGTCGATCCCCGACAGTGCATAGCTATTCTTCCTCATGACTCCGACCGGTTGTCTTACTCTTGTGTGCGCATGACTGTTTGGTACCGTTATCCTGATTTATGATTTGACAGATGTTTGGGAAAAAGATAGAGGTGAGTTATTACTGCTTTCAATATTTACTTGAAAACTCTGTATTCTCTTCACAATTGTGGTGCACTATTTACATGTCTACTGCTTTCCTTATATCCTGTTTTATGCTTTTATTGTTGGACCTTAGTGAGTGTTGAGTCGACCTCTCGTCACTACTTCTTCGAGATTAGACGGGATACTCACTGGGTACATATATGTATATGTACTCATACTACACTTTCTGTGCATTTTGTTGCACAGGTACCTTTATAGTACATTGATCGATTTGGGGGCTTATACGGGCTGCATTCATCCAGAGGCGTTCCACAGCTGTCGGAGTCTCCCTTCTGTGTACTTACATTTTATATTTATTACCTTTGTCCAATTTGTTTTTCGGACAAGCGTTGTATAATTGTATAAATTCTTAGAAATTGCTCATGTACTTGTTTCACCGGGTTTTGGGGATGTGTTGAGTCTTGTTTTATTGAATTAAATGGATTTCCTCTCGTGTTTAATTTACAAAAAATTTATTTATTTGATTATGAAATGCAATAAAGGAAACGATTTCAAAATTGTTAAACAGGAAGGTATTTCAACTGATTAAGGGGTTGGCTTGCCTGACAGTGGTGTCCGGCGCCATCACAACCCATAGGTTTTGGGTCGTGACAGTCCCAGCCAAGAAGTTTTGTGAATTTGTACGGTGAACAAGTAGCAAGTAAGGTTTATATAAGAGGGGATTTCAAACAAGTGTGAAAATCTTTAAAGGTTTTGGGAAAACATTAGAATAAACATTTGAAAAGAACTGTCCTAGGTTTAAAGTAATACAGATCACATCAATGCAATACCCAGTATGTCACGCCTCGAAGAGGGGCTACACGTGGTATTAGCGCAACGGTCGTCATATCCATATTCTACCCTTCCCACCCCGTTAAGGTATTTAAAACGCGTGTATCGGTCACGAAGCTTATTGCGTGCTATTACCCGTCCCATTCTATAAGTCCTGAAGGGTATTTAGGACTACTAATCCTACAAGGTGAGTACTAGGTTGAACTCCTAGGTTTATAGGGATAAATTCTAAGCGACATGTAAAACAACAAATAGGACCACAAATATGGGAACACATAAGGGCAAATAATGGCTCACAGATCCCTCCACAAGTAAACACGTAAATAGCACGTCTCAAACACAATTAAGGTCTCAAAGACCGGATTTAAAACAGAGGTTTTGAGTTAAAAACATTAAGTTCCGACAGTTGTAGTAAAAGGATATGTTTTGACAACTTAGTAGTGAAAGAAGAAGGTTCAGTTAAGACTGAGTAATTCAAAAGGATGATTGGTTTTTCAGAAATGCATTAGTTTAGAGGCAACAGTAGGATTTAGAAGTACACAACGATTTAGAGTTCCCAGTAAAACATAGATGAAAATCATTAAAGCATGATTTTTGAAATAATATAGTGATTCAAAAGAGAATTGACTTAAAAAGATACAGTAGCTTAACGTAGAGTAGGAGTCAGCAGTTTAAAGAGAACTGTAATAACGGGAGTAGGTAAATTGTTCCAGAAAATATAGTAGCTTTAAAGAAATACAGAGCAAGGATTCAAAATAGCATGATTTTGAGCAGAGTGAGGTAACTTTGAAACCCAGTAGTTTAAATACATAACAGAACATGAATCAGATAAAATTTCAGTAAAGAGGAAATAAATGCATGATTTCAATATTCTGTGATAAAAAAAAGAGGAGTAGAGTGGTCTTCAAGGAGATAACAAGCAAGAGTGAAAAGCATTAGAGTTCAAAATTTAAGAAGGGACTGATTGGCTATGACACTGGCAAGCAAAACACAATTGGTTTGATTTTAATACGTATTAGGCCTAAAGTTTGCCTAGGCGTCGTATACGTCGCCTACTTATTTGAGAGGGGTGAGCATACATATTTGATTCTGATTTTAAGAGGTACATATTTGCAGAAAAACGTTTCAACAGTTAACCACATTTTAACGAGATTATTAGATTAACGTACTGATTAGGTGTTCAACAATTGTAACTCAAATAGATATGAAATCCTAAATAATAGGATATCTAATGCGCATAGGAATACCTAAAACATGGTTTCTAAATGCTATGATAAAGATGCAGTAGTGGTATCTTATAACAGTCTTTATTAATTGTTATAGTTGTTAATTGTGATCATAGTTTGCAAAATGAGTAAAGTAGACATGCTGAAAAATAAAAGAACCTAAGCAGGATTTCTAATGCATGAGATGCATGTCCTAGACAGGTTATCTATTGCACATGTAAGTAAGAAAACCCTATGAGCATGTTTTCTACCCATTACTAGATTAAGAATGCATAGTTCCCCCATATTCACTATCCAAACCCCAATATCTGTTTACAAGTTATTACAAACCAATAATAATGAATTACAGTAGCAAAAGGAAAATAGGAAGTTATTTCTATAGCGAGCCTTCAATCAAGCCCAATCTTTCAACCTCACTCCTTTCGAGTTTCACAGCCTTAATATAGTCTGGGTGCGGCAAAGCACCCTAGGGCCCTCATTGGGACCCTGGCCAATACCAGCACCCAAACAAATTGCCAAAAGTTGAGACAAGTGAAGTGTGGAATTACCAGCCTTGTGTGTCAGAGTTCAATGAGTACTCAGAGGTACTCAAGGCAGTGCTCACACGAAGGGGGTAGGACTTAATTTCTAAGAGTAGTGTGAAGTGCAAGAAGGAGAGGAAAGTTTGTAGTTTGAAAAAAAGAGTTTACAAAACTAGAGAGTTGTTTTGAAAGATTAGCTCTTGAAAGCAACAGAAGTACTAATTACAAAAGTTCAACAGTATAGGATTTCACACAAGGACAATGGGGTAAGGGGAAAACTAGATCACATAATAACAAAGAGATACATAGACTTAAGAAACTCATTTAAGCATGGTTACGCAAATCAAAGAGGCTTAGGGGACCAAGAAATGGCCGAGTTTAGACATGATAATGGACAGTAACAGAATGTAGTTATAACAGGTGAGATTAAGAACAAATAACAGTCGTATGAGCATGTAAATCATAAAGCAGGATAAGTAGCAACAGATAAAAGGGTTCAGGGGGATCAGGGGACACCTGATACTGAACATGAAAAGGAAATAGCCTAACAGATGCATACAGGAATAGGCAAGGCCTATGACAAGTATTGATTCAATCATAGCCATGTAAAGAGATAATCGGGGCAGGTATTAATAGACAAACAAGAAGTTAATCGCATGTTGAACAATAGAAGCATAGGTAGAAAATAATTAAGAATATGATAGACTGAAATAGTAATAAGCACATTGGTTTGGAACCTTGGAAATTAATCAGGACATACCAGTGATAAGAGAGCACAGCAGAATGCAAGAGCAAAGTGATAACACAATAGTAGCCTTGGCTTACAGCCGGCTAATAATAGACAAGAGCAGGGAACAACAGTAGAGCAAAGAGAGAAAGAGAGAAAGAGCACAAGAGAGAATGTAGAATAGTGTTTATTGCCGTGTGTGTTCGTGATATGCAATGTATCAGTGTCCATAATGCAAAAGAGAATGGAGGTATTTATAGTACTGAAAACGAGTAAAACAAATAAGGTAAGGAGTACTAGTTCAACACAAGTATGGAAAGAATATTCAATCAGAATCAATCACAGACTTGGACTCCTTTTAATTAGGGAGTCCTAGTTCAAACGGTAATAAGCAGTCACTTAAATAAGGAAAGAAATCATAAGGCAGAGCATGATCAAACAAGGAAGTAGAATAGCATAGCATATACAATAAAGACTAGGTTCAGCACATTTTAATCAAAGAAAGTGCCTAAAGCTAGTTAATAGTCTGATTGACCACATAATAAGGTCAGAAAATCTTTTACAAAGTTAAAATCTGTAGAAAATCTCATGCGAGATAAATTAAGAATCAATCACAAGAATTCAAGGACTCAATTAGGGATAATAGTACTGATTTAGGAGAGAATTAGCACAAATTTATGAGAGCACACAGAATGAAATTCACAATAGGCAGAAAGGGGAAAATTTAACAAACAACACAGGGTATAAAGCAGGGATTCACATAGAGCACGTAATGTTTCAAGCATATATGCATGATAATCGAACATGTAATCAAAGACGAACTCAAAATCAAGGATTAAGACTGCAAATTAGGGTTTTCAGTAAAACAAGTTAAGATAAGAGAAGCTTTAAATCAATCGTTGAATAACAGAGGGAAGCATATAATAACATTATAACAGAAGTAAAGAATCGTTTTTTGAAAGGGGTTTGTAAAACCCTAGTTTCAAAAGGGACAAAAACGTTTAAAAACTTGAAGAATCGTGAAGATCGAGTCGAGAATAGTACAAAATATAAAAGAATGAGTTGAAATCGTTAAAAATACAGATATTTAAGAGATTTAGGTCGAGATTAGGGTTTCATAAGAAACCAGAGAAAAGTAAGAGAACATGGGCGTGAAACTCAGGAATAATGGTGGTTAGGGCACCGTCGAGTCAAACCCCACCGGATAAAGGCCAGAAATAACCCAGGCAGAGCTTCAGTGGTGGTCTGACATGGTCGAAACCCTTTTAAAGGTCTCAGAGACGAAGAGAACCGGAGAGATGAGGCGGCAAGGCGGCTGGTGGTCGAAAGGGGAGAGGCTGGAGGTGGCCGGAGACAGGCTGAGGGCCATCAGAGAAGAAGACGAACCAGAATGTTCTAGAGAGAAGGAGGAGAGGAAGGGACGAGAAGAGAGAGAGAGGTCTCGAAGACTAAAGGGTCTGGGGAGGGGGGGTAGTTAGGGAGTTAATTAAGGTAAGGGTGTATCTGGGCCGTTGATTTGAATTAATCAACGGCTCAGATTAAAACGGGGATTGGGTCGGGTAGAGTTTAGGGGATTGGGCTTGGTATTTGGGCTGATCTAATCTGGTGGGTTGGGTTAAATTGGGTTTAAAGATTGAGTTGAAATGTGGCTAGGATTTAAATAAATGTGGCTAATTGTTAAAAACCCGTAAAATATAGATAATTAATTAATTAAAATAGCGAATAATTGTATATAAATGAAATTAAGTTAAGATAGGTAAAATTATAGTAATTAACCAATATTAAGTGTGAGAAATGCATAAGTCTCTAATTTAAATGGTACAAAATGTCTAATTGGGCCACAATTGCAAAGTTGTTGTAATTGAAATTAAATAAAACCCAATTGGCTAATTTGTGAAATAATTGGATTTTGATGGATAAAAAATGATTATAAATAACATACTGAGCTGGGAAATATTTTGACATTATTTATAGCATAATTTATGGATTATTTAAATATAAAATATTAAAATAAACAGGAAAATAATTTGATAAAAATATGGAAAAATAAGGAAAAATACTCATTATTACAAAAAGTACTTTAGAAAGCTCATATGCAAGTTTGCAAATAATTTGAGGAAAAATTGGGTATCAACAAGAATATGACTCAAGAAGGGACTACTCAACTCACGCAACTAATATGATCTTTCCTCAGACAAATAGGAAGTAAAACACAAGAAAAATAATTATAGGGAACCGTACTCAACATCACACTGTTGCGGCATGCAACCCGATCAAAATAACATACCCGTGGCAACGTGCCACCCGATCCCATCATAAGATTTACATAAGGGAATATACACGGAGCTGAATTGCTCACTATTACAAATTATTGAATATCGGTCACAAAGCATGCTAAGTGCATAATACCATTCTGGGGTGACTGATAGAGCCATATGCTACAAACTCAAGCACAATTGAGGTGCGATATATAAAATCTGAATCTAGAGATCCATCCCGCTCACATAACCTCATCACTATGCGGAATCTCAACACATAAGAAATTACCAAGTCATTTCACAACTCACACGGCACGATCATAATATACCTAAATTTGACAAAGACGGAACAACAACTAATATTCCAACACCCTCCTCAAGGAGCGCTATACATAAATGGACATACCTGACTTACGTGAAGCCCACAGTCTTATTGAATCTATTCACAACCCTCAAGTTGATCCCGCTCACACTATACTAGGCTAATAGCTTCACTTGGGTCCATAATACCCCAATTCCTCTCATAATACACAAGAACAACCATCATAACCAGAAGAAACACCCCACAATTCACAATCAACTGAACGGAACGCCTTCCAAGCATAAATTCTCAGTTAAGCAATATTACATCCCTTTATACTTGGCCTAATTCTTCCAATCCCTCAGGTGACTACAAGGCACACTAACGCAAAAAAAAAAAAAAAAAAAAAAAAAAAAAAAAAAAAAAAAAAACCTCCCGCGTTAAAGTTCCCGCGAATCTCCACACGAGGTAACAAGTTTGCACATCCATACCACCAACCACACAATTGCTGCAAAACACATCAAGAACCCATGACCAGGGTACAAAGCCTCTTTTACCAAATATCAATCTCAGGTGACACTGAAGATAACACCAGCTTACTCAGAACTTTCAACCCTCTTTTTTCTTGCTCATCCGATCTCATGACACCCTTGTTAACACCGAACCACAATCTCGACTCTTACTTCCAGTTACATATTGCTTACTGCATCTAACATGCCAATATGGGATATCATAGGAATTCCATCATAACTCCTGAACCACCACTAGGGTGAACACTTCATCATATAGAAAACCTTTTACTTACCTCAATTCATGAGAATCATAACCATACACAAGTGGATGCTCACAACCACCATACATGCAAATCCTTAAGTAGTGGTCTGAACCACCATAAACCTTTCGGGATCCGCCTACACCTAACAGTAGTGGTCTATTACGACGACTGACATTCCCCACACACACATCTGCACAAACCATACACATACTCAACCATAGCGAAAGAACTAATCACTGTCGTACATGTGCCATTTCAACCATGGATAACCAATCTATCTTCTTTTAAATCATCTTAATTGCCTCAAAGATAGTAGTAACTTCCTTCAACTCATAGAAAGCTCGATCCTTAATCATACTGATGCCTGAAATCCTTAAACGCCGCATTCTTAACTTTTTGAATTCACTAGGACCGCTATTGAGATCCACCCATTCTGACTGGCCCTGAATACAATCAACTCCAAGGCTCTTCTATCACATGAAACACCCTTTTTTAATGAAGAACGGTACTGAGTCACTGCCCTTACAACTTGCCTATGCCTTAAGCATAAATTCTGACCTTTCAAAGCCTAACCTTGGTCCAATAGGACCTACTGGCACATATTTACCAAATCCCATGCATAATCACTACTCTACTCCTTTCCCTTAGCTGAAATAATTTGCCAATACGCCAACAATTTGCAATCCCATGAGAAGACAAATCTAAAACCCAACTGTAGGCAGTGGGACTCCCCCACTTAGCCCGAAGCTACTCCTATACCACCCTAGACCCTGCTGATATCCTCCCTCCTTTGCTAACATGATCTTGCTCAACCAACCCCTTCCGAATTATCCTATTAGCACTCCCTAAATACCCAAACCCTCTAGCAACATTCACACATCCTGCCTCCTACCGAATAGCCCCTATGATTCCTTGCAGAAACTTGCCAACCACACAACCGCTAACATACTCCTAGGAGATAACCCACCTGTGGAAATCACAACTGACACCGTCCAACAACGCTGCGCTGCACCCCCGTCTACAACATCAATACCCCATCCTAAGCCTGCTCACATCCATCAGCCTTGCCTGTTCGTCCGCTCCTCATGGACAACTATTAAATATTCTACCACATCGTCCAATCCACTGCCATATTGCATTCTTCTTCATCCCTAACAACTCTTCCCTGTTGTATCCAACCTTCCGTCGAGGTAACCCACATTCAACTTAAGCTCGTGGACCCAATCACCATCCACTACCCCCTCAAATCACTCCAACTTTCCCTCAAGATAGGCAGTTGTCTTACCACTTAACTCATGTGCTACGTTGCCGCTCTCCCACTTGTTAAACTGTTTCCATTAAGCAACTACCGACTTCCGTTCCTTCCACCTGGCCTTTCAGAAATTTAGCCGCCAGCTGACACGTCTCTCGTGACTTCATTCATCACATGCTTCTCAACTGCGGCCTCAATTCAATATCATTCTCTGTAGTTCTTAAAACCGCACATCACTATGATTTAAAACTCTCTGAAGATCATCTTTCTCGAGTTGCCTTCATTAGAAATAGCTATTCGATACTGAACTACACACCACGATCTCCGACAACCGCTTCTCCAATACTACTCCACCATACTCTGACCCAATGCAACTGGGGAGCCATAACACCGTCGAACTTAACACATTCTATTAGATTAAAGATGACGATATCACTACTCAGGTGAATATTCCACCTCACCTGAATACACCAAGTCTGACTATTTATTAACCCAGACCGGACCATTTCTAATCCCATTGCCTTTCCCCTGCCAGAACTAAAATGTTGAAATCTCAAAATCACACCTTGAGAAGACCTCCCTTCAAACCATTCATCACCCCAACATACGGGTAAGCATTCAATCATCATACCCACATCGCGCGACAACCAATCGTAAGCATTATCACAACCTGAGCATAACCTCAAGGCTCTCAGAAACACAGTTGCTAGGTGAATCAACATAGCATGCTTCTTCCAGGGCAACAACAACAACCCAAACAACTATGCACGAAAGACTTCACGCACCATATATGTGGCAACATTACAAGTCCTCATATTCCCGAATCATAACAAGCGCTTCGCGACGCGTAATATAGAGTAGGAAGAAACATAGGCATAAGCGTTAAGGGAATCAAATCGCACGACGAGGAATCAAGAATGGAAGTACTCCTAACATCCCTATAGCCTCTCGAAGATAAGTACAGACATCTCCATACCGATCCGCAAGACTCTACTAGACTTTCTCATGACTCGTGAAACCTAGGGAACCTAGAGCTTTGATACCATGTTGTCACGACCCAAATTCCCTAAGTCGTGATGGCGCCGGACACCACTGTCAGGAAAGCTAGACCTTAATCAGTTGAAACACATTCCTGTTTTAGCATTTTCAAAATCGTTACTTTTTCTCGCATTTCATAATCAAATACATAAATCTTCGTTTATTAAATATGACAGGAAATCAATTTAATTTAAATAAAATAAATCCCAGCACATCCCCAGAACCCGGTGACACAAGTACATGAGCAACTTCTAAGAATTTATACAATTATACAACGCTTGTACGAGGAACAAATTGGACAAAGACTAAAAAAAAAATGTAAATACATAGAAGGGAGACTCTGTCAGCAGCGGAACGCCTCCGGATGAATGCAGCCCGTATAAGTCTCCAAGTCAATCACTATACTATGAAGGTACCTGTGCAACAAAATGCACAACAAGTGCAGTATGAGTACATAAACAAATATGTACCTAGTGAGTATCCCGTCTAATCTCGAAGAAGTAGTGACGAGAGGTCGACTTGACACTCACTAGGGTCCAACAGTATAATATAATAGGGTATAATGGAAACGGTAGGCATGTAAGACAGTGAACAACAATTATGTATAAAGCATAGAAATCCAAGTAAATACGGAAAGTAAATAACAATTTCCGCTTTCTTTTCCCCAAATTTCTGTCAAGTCACTACCCACGAACAGTACCAAATGGTCATGCGCACAAAGGAATAAGAAATATGGCCGGAGTCATAAGGGAGACATCTAAGCACTGAATAGTCGTAAAGCTTTCCCCGCTCGTGAATCATACCTGCGACTCGGGTGCTGACACATATATTCCGAATTATCATAAAGCTTTCCCTGCTCGCGAATCATACATGCGACTCGGGTGCTGACATATATATATATACCAATTTTCCAATAGGCTCAGTAGAGGCTATACTCGTAACATGGGTTAATTAACTGGAAATTTAGATGCAACTTCTACCATTTTCATGCTAGTTCAAATAATAAGCAACTCAAAGTACGCCTAAAGATATGTACAAGGCACATAAAAGCATGCTCGTGAATCCTAAAACTACCCGACATGGAATAATAGAAGCTACGCATGGACGCTCCTCACCTCGTGCGCACGTAGCCCCCAAAACAATTACACATAGCTTACAAATCACCTATGGGGACATTTCCATCTTACAAGGTTAGAAAGGAGACTCACCTCGCTCCGCAAATCCATAAAAGGCTTCCAAGCCTTCCGACAACTCCAATGGATGCACGACGCCCCCAAACTATTCAAATAATGACAATTCAATGAAAATATACTCTATTGTCCATAACAAATTCAAATAACAAAATTCCCCAACTTGGCTCAGTTAAATGACCAAAATTCCCTCGGGCCCACGTGCCCGGACTTTGATATTTTTTGAAGATAATCTCTACCCGTAGCTTTACTAATTCAATTACACAATTTACTCCAATATTTATGCTCAATTCGTGGTTAAAATAAAATTTATCAAATTTCTAGGTTTCCTTCAATATTTCCCAACTTTTCCTCAATTTCCCTTATCAATCTATGTAATAATCTTGTATTTAACTTGGAAATAAGTAGAAACATCTTACCTCTTGATTCTTGAAGAAAATCCCCCTTTGAAATCCTCCAAAATCGCCCATAGCAATTGAAAATGAGTGAAGAATTGCCAAAAACCCGTCTTAAATTAAACATTGCCCAGAACTAACACCTATGCGATCGCATAAACATGCCTGCGATCGCACATGCTACTCTCTAGCTCACTCCGCGATCGCATCTCAAGCCTTGCGATAGCACAGGCCAAGCCCCAGCTCCAAGCGCACCTTTGTGCAATCGCACAACAACACCTGCGATCGCACACGCCAACCTCCAGCCTTCTCCGCGATCGCATTGCACCTCTTGCGATCGCATAGGCAATATTCCAGCTCCCAAAAATTCTACTTCGTGATCGCACAAGCATGGCCGCGATCACACTGAACTCCCGGGACACCAGAAAAATAGCAGCACAAAATACTTGGAAATAACCCGGAACCACCCCGAAAACACACCCGAGGCCCTCGAGACCCCGTCAAAACACACGACTCAATCTTATATCCTCACACGGACTTGCTCGAGGCTTCAAATCACAATAAACAATGCCAAAATCACAAATCGTGCTAAAATTCAACTTTAAGAACTTTGAAATTTCATCCACTTCCGATGCCGAAACCCATCAAATCACCTTTGATTGACCCAAAATTTTGCACACAAGTCATATTCAACATTACGGACCTGCCCCAACTTCCGTAATCGCATTCCGACCCCGATATCACAATTTCCACTTCTGGTCGGATTCTTAATAAACCTTCAAATTTCTAACTTTAGCCAAATGACTTCAAATTAACCTACAGACATCTGAATTCACTTGGATCGCGCTCCCAACTCCCGAATCACTATACGAAGCTATTCCCAGACTAAGAATCCCAAACGAACATCAATATCTCTGAAATGCCTTCCAACCCAAACTTAGGATATTTCTTCAAAAATGCTAATTTTCACAATATACGCCGAAATGCTCCCGGGTTATCCAAAACCCGATACGGACATACGCCCAAGTCTGAAATAGTCATACGAACCTGCTGGAACCTTCGGATCCTGATTCCGAGGTCGTTTGCTCAAAACTCCAATCTTAATCAATTTCTCCAATTTAAGACTACCGAAATGAGAATTTTCCTTCCAATCTAACTCCGAACTTCCTGAATTCCAACTCCGACCATACGCACAAGTCACAATACCTGGAATGAAGCTGTTCATGACTTCCAACCGCAAAACGACGTGCTAGATCTCAAAACGACCGGTTGGGTCGTTACATTCTCCCCTACTTAAACAGACGTTCGTCCTCGAACGTGCCAAGAACTTCTCTGGAGACATCTGAAATCACTGACCAACACCTCATGCACATTCCCGTCCTGCCACAGCCCAGTTGAACACATAATCTTTCATAAAATCTGAAGATAACCTTGTTTACCCATACAGCCAATTCTAAACTCAATTCCAACACCAAAAATTCTATGCCGGACCTGTTCCTAATATATGAACATCGTATTAACTACCACACAAGGCACCAGAACACAACTGCGTACCTTTGCTGAATCGTCACCATACACTGCATAGTCCATCATCTGACCTCAATGACGTTCCCTGAACCTTAATAGCCAGAATTCTACGAATTTGATGTTCCCAATGCATCTGCTGACATACATAACATCCTGCTATAATGCCGACGATACCACCACAACGGAGGAGATGTGTAAAAACTGCTAACCAATTGCAGAGTTAACCAAACATTGGATCTCTCCTTTTTGACTAAAATCATTACCTCATTACTAACCAAATACTGTTATTTGTTCTCTACCATACTTCACAAAATCCCATCGCACTGATCCCTGATCCAATAGTCCCGTCTCACCCAGTATGAGCTGCTCAGATAACCAATCACCCCAGACATAACCAACAGTCACACACGAAGCCACAATGCGCCAATAGGCCACATCTCGAACATGATATATAAGATTATGACTCAGGAAGGGACTACTCAACTCACATAACTAATATGATGAAGTAAAACACAAGAAAATTAATTATAGGGAACCGTACTCAACATCACACTGTTGGGGCGTGCAACCCGATCCAAATAACATACCCGTGGCGGCGTGCCACCTGATCCCATCATAAGATTTACATATGGAAATATACACAGAGCTGAATTGCTCACTATTACAAATTACTGAATATCGGTCACAAGCATGCTAAGTGCATAATACCATTCTAGGGAGACTGATAGATCCATTTGCTACAAACTCAAGCGCAACTGAGGTGCGATATATAAAATCTGAATCTAGAGAGCCATCTCGCTCACATAACCTCATCACTACGCGGAATCTCAACACATAAGAAATTACCATGCCATTTCACAACTCACACGGCACGATCATAATACACCTAAATTTGACAAAGACGGAACAACAGCTAATATTCCAACACCCCTCCTCAAGGAGCGCTATACAGAAATGGGCATACATGATTCACGTGAAGCCCACAGTCCCATTGAATCCATTCACAACCCTCAAATTGATCCCCCTCACACTGTACTACGCTAATAGCTTCACATGGGTCCGTAATACCCCAATTCCTCTCATAATACACAAGAACAACCATCATAACCGGGACAAACACCCCACAATCCACAATTAACTGAACCGAACGCCTTCCAGGCATAAATTCTCAATTAAGCAATATTAAATCCCTTTATACTTGGCCTAATTCTTCCAATCCCTTATATGACTACAAGTCACACTAATTCAATCCTCCCACGGTCAAGCTCTCGTGACTCTCCACACGAGGTAACAAGTTTGCACATCCATACCACCGACCACACAATTGCAGCAAAACACATCAAGAACCCATGACCAGGGTACAAAGCCTCTTTTACCGAATATCGATCGCAGGTGACACTGAAGATAACACCAGCTTACTCAGAACTTTCAACCCTCTTTTTTCTTGCTCATCCGATCTCATGACACCGTTGTTAACACCAAACCGCAATCTCGACTCTTACTTCCAGTTACATACTGCTTACTGCATCTAACATGCCAATATGGGATAGCATAGGAATTCCATCATAACTCCTGAACCACCACTAGGGTGAACACTTCATCATATAGAAAACCTTTTACTTACCTCAATTCATGAGAATCATAACCATAGACAAGTGGATTCTCACAACCACCATACATGCAAATCCTTAAGTAGTGGTCTGAACCACCATAAACCTTCTGGTATCCGCCTACACCTGACAAGCCATAGCATTTGAATGCTTCCAAATGAAATCTATTACGACGGCCGACATGCCCCACACACACATCTGCACAAACCATACACATACTCAACCATACCAAAGGAACTGATCACTACCGTACATGTGCCATTTCAACCATGGATAAATAATCTATCTTCTTTTAAATCATGTTAATTGCCTCAGTGATAGTAGTAACTTCCTTCAACTTATATCAAACTCAACCCTCACTCATCCCGAGTGACCTTGATCCACGAGACCATGCCGCCTAAATCCTGCAACCCATCTGACATCCTCTTGATAATCTTTCTACAATTCGGAGTCTATTTCTGCCACTCCTCAAATACTATTCTGCATGCTGAAAATAACATAGAACACTTCAACCATTTTCCTTCTCCTAAAAAATTATACTATACAAGCTCGATCCTTAATCATACTACTGCCAGAAACCCTTAAACGCCGCATTCTTAACTTTTTGAATTCACTAGGACCGCTATTGAAAGCCACCCACTCTGACTGGCCCTGGATACAATCAACTCCAAGGCTCTTCTAGCACATGAAACACCCCTTACAACTTGCTTATGCCTTAAGCATACATTCTGACCTTTCAAAGCCTAACCCTGGTCCAATAGGACCTACTGGCACATATTTACCAAATCCCATGCATAATCACTATTCTACTCGCTTCCCTTAGCTGAAATAACTTGCCAATCCGCCGACGATTCGCAATCCCATGAGAAGACAATCCTACAATCCAACTGTAGGCAGTGGGACTCCCCCACTTAGCGCGAAGCTACTCCTGCACCAACATAGACCCTGCTGATATCCTCCCTCCTTTGCTAACATGATCTTGCTCAACCAACTCGTCCAATCCTTCCGAATTCTCCTATTAACACTCCCTAAATACCCAAACCCTCCAGCAACATTCACACATCCTGCCTCATACCGAATAGCCCCTATGATTCCTTGCAGAAACTTGCCAACCACACAACCACTAACCTACTCCCAAGAGACAACCCACCTGTGGAAATCACCAACTGACGCCGTCCAACAACGCTGCGCTGCACCCCCTCTACAACATCAATACCCCATTCTAAGGTTGCTCACATCCACTAGTATTGCCTGTCTGTCCGCTCCTCATGGACAACTATGAAATATTCTACCACATCGTCCAATCCACTGCCATATTGCATCCTTCTTCATCCCTAACAACTCTTCCCTGTTGTATCCAACCTTCCGCCGAGGTAACCCACATTCAACTTAAGCTCGTGGACCCAATCACAATCCACTACCCCCTCAAATCACTCCAACTTTCCCTCAAGATAGCCAGTTGTCTTACCACTGAACTCATGTGCTACGTTGCCACTCTCCCATTTGTTAAACTCTTTCCTTTAAGCAACTACCGACTTCCGTTCCTTCTACCCGGCCTTTCAGAAATTTAGCCGCCATCTGACACGTCTCTCGTGACTTAATTCATCACATGCTTCTCAACTGCAGCCTCAATTCAATATTATTCTTTGTAGTTCTTAAACCCGCACATCACTACGATTTCAAACTCTATGAAGATCACCTTTCTCGAGTTGCCTTAATTAGAAATATATATTCGATATTGAACCACTACACACCACGATCTCCGACAACCGCTTCTCCAATACTACTCCACCATACTGTGACCCAATGCAACTTGGGAGCCATAACACCAGCGAACTTAACACATTCTATTTGATTAAAGACGAAGATATCACTACTCAGATGAATATTCCACCTCACCTGAATACACCGAGTCTTACTACTTATCAACCTAGACCGGACATTTCCTGATCCTATTGCCTTTCCCCTGCCGGAACTAAAATACTGAAATCTCAAAATCACACCTTGAGAAGACCTCCCTTCAAACCATTCATCACCCCCACATACGAGTAAGCATTCTATAATCATACCCACATCGGGTGACAACCAATCGTAAGCATCATCACAACATGAGCATAACCTCAAGGCTCTCAGAAACACAGCTGCTAGCTGAATCAACATAGTATTCTTCTTGCAGGGCAAAGACAATAGCCTAAACAACTATGCACGGAAGACTTCACGCACCATATCTGTGGCATCATTACAACTCTTCAAATTCCGATTCATAACAAGCGCTTCGCGACGCGTAAGATAGAGTAAGAAGAAACATAGGAATAAGACATAAGGGAATCAAATCGCACGACGAGGAATCAAGAAGGGAAGTACTCCTAATAACCCTATAGCCTCTCGAAGATAAGTACAGACGTCTCCGTACCGATCCGCAAGACTCTACTAGACTTTCTCATGACTCGTGAAACCTAGGGAACCTAAAGATTTGATACCATGTTGTCATGACCCAAATTCCCTAAGTCGTGATGGCGCCGGACACCACTGTCAGGCAAGCTAGACCTTAATCAGTTGAAACACATTCCTGTTTTAGCATTTTCAAAATCGTTACTTTTTCTCACATTTCATAATCAAATACATAAATCTTCGTTCATTAAATATGACAGGAAATCAATTTAATTTAAATAAAATAAATCCCAGCACATCCCCAGAACCCGGTGACATAAGTACATGAGCAACTTCTAAGAATTTATACAATTATACAACGCTTGTCCGAGGAACAAATTGGACAAAGACTAAAAAAAGTGTAAATACATAGAAGGGAGACTCTGTCAGCTGCGGAATACCTCCGGATGAATGCAGCCCGTATAAGTCTCCAAGTCAATCACTGTACCTTGAAGGTACCTGTGCAACAAAATGCACAGCAAGTGCAGTATGAGTACATAAACAAATATGTACCTAGTGAGTATCCCGTCTAATCTCGAAGAAGTAGTGACGAGAGGTCGACTTGACACTCACTAGGGTCCAACAGTATAATATTACAGGGTATAATGTAAATGGTAGGCATGTAAGACAGTGAACAATAATTACGTATAAAGCACAAAAATCCAAGTAAATACGGAAAGTAAAAAATATTTTCCGCTTTCTTTTCCCGAAATTTCTGTCAAGTCACTACCCACAAACAATACCAATTGGTCATGCGCACACAGGAATAAGACAACCGGCCGGAGTCATAAGGGAGACATCTAAGCACTCAATAATCACAAAGCTTCCCCCGCACGCGAATCATACATGCGACTCGGGTGTTGATACATATATTCCGAATTATCATAAAGCTTCCCTCGCTCGCGAATCATACCTGTGACTCGGGTGCTGACACATATATACTGAATCATCATAAAACTTCCCCCCCTCGCGAATCATACCTGCGACTCGGGTGCTGACATATATATACTGAATCATCATAAAGCTTCCCCCGCTCGTGAATCATACATATGACTCGGGTGCTGACACATATATACTGAATTATCATAAAGCTTCCCCCGCTCACGAATCATACCTGCGACTCGGGTGCTAACACATATATATATACCAATTTGCTAATAGGCTCAGTAGAGGCTATACTCGTAACAGGGATTAATTACCTGGAAATTTAGATGCAACTTCTACCATTTTCATGCTAGTTCAAATAATAAGCAACTCAAAGTACGCCTAAAGATACGTATAACGCACATAAAAGCATGCTCGTGAATCCTAAAACTAACCAACATGGCATAATAGTAGCTACGCACGGACTCTCGTCACCTCGTGCGTACGTAGCCCCCAAAACAATTACACATAGCATACAAATCACCTATGGGAGCATTTCCCTCTTACAAGGTTAGAAAGGAGACTCACCTCGCTTCGCAATTCCATAAACGGCTTCCAAGCCTTCCGACAACTCCAATGGATGCACGACGCCCCCAAACTATTCAAATAACGACAGTTCAATGAAAATATACTCTATAGTCCATAACAAATTCAAATTACAAAATTCCCCAACTTGGCTCAGTTAAATGACCAAAATTCCCTCGAGCCCACGTGCCCGGACTTCGAAATTTCTTGAAGATAATCTCTACCCGTAGCTTTACTACTTCAATTACACAATTTACCCCAATAATTATGCTCAATTCGTGGCTAAAATCAAATTTATCAAATTTCTAGGTTTCCTTCAAGATTTCCCAAATTTTCCTCAATTTACCATATCAATATATTTAATAATCTTGTATTTAACTTGGAAATAAGTAGAAACATCTTACCTCTTGATGCTTGAAGAAAATCCCCCTTTGAAATCCTCCAAAATACCCCATAGCAATTGAAAATGAGAGAAGAAATGCCAAAAACCCATCTTAAATTAAACACTGCCTAGAACTAAAACCTATGCGATCGCATAAACATGCCTGCGATCGCATAGGCTACTCTCAAGATCACTCCGCGATCACATCTCAATCCTTGCAATCGCATAGGCCAAGCCCCAGCTCCAAGCGCACCCTTGTGCGATCGCACAACAACACCTGCGATCGCACACGCTAACCTCCAGCCTTCTCCGCGATCGCATTGCACCTCCTGCGATCGCATAGGCCATATTCCAGCTCCCAAAAATTATACTCCGTGATCGCACAAGCATGGCTGCGATCGCACTGAACTCCCAGAACACAAGAAAAACAAAAGCACAAAACACTTGGAAATAACCCGGAACCACCCCGAAAACACACCCGAGGCCCTCGGGACCCCGTCAAAACACACGACTCAATCCCATAACCTCACAAAGACTTGCTCGAGGCTTCAAATCACATTAAACAACGCCAAAATCACAAATCGTGCTAAAATTCAACTTTAAGAGCTTTGAAATTTCAAACTTCCACTTCTGATGGCGAAACCCGTCAAATCACCTCCGATTGACCCCAAATTTTGCACACAAGTAATATTCAACATTACGGACCTACTCCAACTTCCAGAATTGCATTCCGACCCCGATATCATAATTTCCACTTCCAGTCGGATTCTTCAAAAACCTTCAAATTTCTAACTTTAGCCAAATGACTTCAAATTAACCTACGGACATCCGAATTCACTTTCGATCGCGCTCCTAACTCTAGAATCACCATACAAAGCTATTCCAAGACTCGGAATCCCAAACGGGCATCAATATCTCTGAAATGCCTTCCAACCCAAAATTAGGATATTTTTTCAAAAATGCTAATTTCCACAATATAGGCCGAAACGCTCTCGGGTTATCCGAAACCCGATCCGGACATACGCCCAAGTCCAAAATCATCATACGAACTTGCTGGAGCCTTCGAATCCTGATTCCGAGGTCGTTTTCTCAAAACTCCAATCTTAATCAATTTCTCCAATTTAAGACTACCGAAATGAGAAATTTCCTTCCAATCTAACTCTGAACTTCCTGAATTCCAACTCCGACAATACGCACAAGTTACAATACCTAAAATGAAGTTTTTCATGACTTCCAATCGCTAAATAACGTTCTAGAGTTCAAAACAACCGGTCGGGTCGTTACATATTTTAATTTCTTTGAGAAGGTAACCTCTGAGGGTGATGCCCCTCAGTGTTCGAGGTTCATTGAGAAAAAGCCTTTAATACTTGTTTAGTTCTCCTTAGGTAGAATATATATGTTACCTCGTTAAAAACCTTGCCGGTAAAACCCTTTTGGGATAATATCCCACCGAAGGAAAAAAGAGCGCAACGCATGCTTTAAAACCTAAGGTCTTCGAATCAAAGGATGCTTCGGCGTCTTCCCTCGAATTCCTATAAAAAATTAGTATGAAACATAAAATAAAAAGGAGAAGGTTATAACTTAGAAATAATAGCGTTTGAGCACGGATATGTTCCAATTGCTTGGTAGTTGCTCGCCTTCTATGGTGCCAAGTTTATAGGACCATTTGCCTACTACTCTGAGGACGCGGTACGGTCCTTTCCAGCTATGTCCTAGCTTCCCCTCATTTGGGTTTCGAGTGCTGAGGGTGACTTTAATAAGTCCCCGACAGTGTCGGAGGTTTGTTCTCCTGTTATAGTATCTTTCGATCCTTTGTTTTTACGCGGCCATTCGAACCAGTGAAGCCTCTCGCTTTTCATCTAATAGTTTGAGGGATGTAGCCATGGCCTCGTTGTTCGAGTCCTCGGTGGCATGTCAAAATCTAGTGCTTGGCTCCTCGACCTCGACCGATATCAAAGCCTCAGACCCATATACAAAAGAGAACGGTGTCTCTCCTATGCCTTTCTTTGAAGTAGTTTGATATGCCCAGAGTACTTCGAGAAACACCTCTCTCCATTTTCCCTACGCATTTTCTAACCTCATTTTCAAATTTTGAGTGATGGTCTTGTTCGTGGACTCGGCCAGTACATTTGCGCATGGGTGGTAGGGTGTTGATATGATCCTTTTGATTTTATGTTCTTTGAGGAACTTCGTCACCTTGCTACCGATAAAATGCTTCCCGTTATCACATGTAATCTTGGAGGGGATCTCGAATCGACATATGATATGGTCCCAGATGAAGTCGATGACTTCTTTTTCATTTATCTTCTCGAAGGCTTGTACTTCCACCAATTTCGAGAAGTAGTCAGTCACAAAAGAATAAATTTAGCTTTACCTAGCACCGTCGGTAGGGGGCAGACGATGTCCATGCCCCACTTCATGAACGACCATGGTGATAGGGCTGAATGTAGTTGTTCACCGGATTGGTGAATCATTGGTGCGAACATTTGGCATTTATCAAACCTCGAAAAAATTCTTGGTGTTCTTATCCATGTTGTCCCAATAGTAGCCTGATCTAATGTCATGACCCAAACCGATGGGCCGCAACGAGCACCCAGTACCTTACTCAACCGAGCACCAACGTAACGTATCTTTCTTATTACATCATCATATACACGTGACATACGAGCCTAAAAGGCCAACATAATCCTTTATAAACTCAAAACATAGGCCGACAAGGCCGTACAATCTTTTACGTACATGACATATGTCTACAAGCCTCTAAGAGTACATAAATGTAGTAAAGGTCGGGACAGAGTCCCGCCATACCAAATAATACACGTCTAAATCATACTAACCAAACAAGCAACTCCGAAGCAAATGGAGTGCACCAACATCTTCCGCTGAGCTGATAGCCTACTTGGAGGGCTCTCGACCAGTCTATCGGGACCTGCGGGCATGGAACGCAGAATCCCCAGGCAAAAGGGATGTCAGTACGAATAATGTACCGAGTATGTAAGGCACATAAATAAGTACATAAGAGACATGGAAGAAATATAGAGTACATGACTCAACCTGGAGACTGAAAGCTGCAAAAAGACCCAGAATACTGTGTCAACAATAGCCTCTAAAAGTGTCATAAGCACTATCGGGACAAGGCCCCGTCTATACCCAAACTGTAAAACAAACGTAACTATCCTATGAAAGCTCCAGGAAGAGGTGGAGCTTACCAACTCGCTGCTGAACCCCGAAATCCTAGCGGAGGGTTTGATTAGAGTCCCTACATGGACCAGCATGCACGAAACAAAAATGCAGTGTCAGTACANCACAGCTGAACCCCAAAATCCTAGCGGAGGGGTCGATCAGAGTCCCTACCTGGACCTGCACGCACGAAACAAAAATGCAGTGTCCCCAGGCAACGGGACATCAGTACGAATAAAAATGTACTGGTATGTAAGGTAGATAGTAGAATCATACATAGCTGATGTAAAAAGGGTAATAGAGATGACACCTGACACTGAAACTCTGATAGCCTCCATTGCCGATATCCGACCTCAGAGTAATCAAATATGCATGGTATGCTCGTGTAATCGTATGTCGTGAATACATATATATTGATGCAAATGCATGACATACCCAACCAAATGCTAGCAATGGCGGTCTCTCCCGGTAGCTAACCGGTATCATATTGCCAACCTGTGGCTATCTGTACAATATATATAGTCTTTCGGGCAAATAGGCCCCTTACCTCCGATTATAGCTCGAAGTCCATGCATAATATGCCATGTATGATATGAACTTTGAATGCACATAATAGGCCATAACAAGAACTTATCCAATCTTGGCTCATTGGTACTCTTATTCTCATAATCTCATGATCACCTTCGTATCGCATACAAATATCTCGTGGAACCTCATATGTTTTTTGAATAAGCTTGAAAACTTAACTCGACTTTTAGAAAGATAACTTAACTCTGAAGATGTTCATAAAAAGCTTAAAGTGCTTCACTTAGTCCTTATACCTGGTTTCTTGATAATTAGTAAAAGAAAGTATTTCAAAAATTAAGTGTTTTAGCAGTTTAAACATAAAACTATATTTGAGATTTTTGGAAATCGACGTATCNTTCACTTAGTCCTTATACCTGATTTCTTGATAATTAGTAAAAGAAAGTATTTCAAAAATCAAGTGTTTTAGTAGTTTAAACATAAAAGTTATATTTGAGATTTTTTTAGAAATCGATGTATCACTTTAGATATTTTAAAATACACTTTAACAAGGAAGAAGGACTGATCGCAAATACTAAATGCCTTTATTTTGTAAGTCACACAACCCAAAGACGAATAAGAATTCATATATATGGACATATCATTAAGAAAGCCGACAAAATGACATATATAGATGTCGAATACCCTATTTAACTGAACGAGTGGAATATCAACCTAATAGCATCATAAAATTACTTCAGCTACGATCCCAATGCCTTTCACATAAGGTCTTTCTAGCAATGGAATAGTAAAATATCACATTTGGCGTCTTAGGAATTTCCCATAATTCGTGCTAAAAGGAAAGACGGAGCTTAGCCTTAACATACCTCTCCAACGAACATCTAAATGCCTGTAGTTCCTTCACGAAAGTTGTTCCTTACGTCCTAAGCTTCGCAAACACTATATATAGGTAGCTTATACGCACCTATAAACAGTTCATAATTGAGTTTAAGTCGGTAGATTTTCCATTTGACCCTAACTTGACGAAACGTCCGTAGAACTTTATAAAAACGATCATAAAAGAGTCCCAAGATGATTACCTTGGAAAACCATGAATAAATCTTGAAGAATTAGAAATAACAACAAATTTCTATCTTCCAAAAATAGCTCCAAACACAGCTAATAGAAGGGGGAAACGATTGCAAAGCGTAGAGATTGTGTTTCTAGGCACGGGGGCAAACTTTACGATAGAAATCGTTAAAAACGCACCTTAATCACTCAGGAACACCATGGTACCTTCTCTTCAGCTTTCTCACTGTTTTGGGACTAAAATGAAATGTTTTGGGGTCTTAAAAGTCGAATTCGCCGACTTATACCACTTGTTTGACCCGACCCGGTTTCAGCCCGGACAGTCTGCGGTAAAACAGTCATAACATTTTACTCCGATGTCGGTTTGATGTGAGGTGTTTTTGGTTGCAAACTACACTCGTGTACCTTCGATTCGGTAGGTTTTGGGTCCCATAAATATTTATATATTGGGAGAAATGATCTGATACATTTGACCCAAAGTTTAGAAAATTTATTAATGTAACTTGTGAAGACCTATTTCAACTTCTGTTCCACAACTTGCTTGACATCAAAACGTAGCACACGACTATTATATGACAAAATTAACTCATAGAATAACCTCCTTATAATTTAATGAACCATATTATCACCCTAAAGTATATGTTATAGCATTCCGAACTTTTCGAGTTTTGACGAAACTTATTTTCTTCAGTTGGTTTAGATCCTAAGCTTTCCAACCCTCTTGGTAATCGTAATTCATGATCTTAAATATTTGTAACCTAAAAGGTAAACTGATTAACTTACTTTATATGCTTCCAAATATAATCTTATTGCTGAGCTTACATCAATTGACTTACGACGTACTCTCACGTACGAAAACATGGGGTGTAACACTTAACATACCAAAGACGACTCCCTTAACAATATCTCTAACCCGTGTCGTTGCACAAAATACGTAACGGGGGATCGAAGTAGGAAAACAATCCGTATGATATTCTTGAGAAAGATTGTATCGTGCTCTCTTAGACAACGAGGCCATAACGTCTTTCGTTGCAAACCAGTGAAGCAAAACATCTTGGAACAAGAATATCATCACAAATTTGGCGACTGTTGATCAACGTGATCTAGGTCTCTTCAAGAATCAATAATCATATCATAAACCTTTTTTATCCATTTTCTAACATGAAAGTCATTGAAAGGAGGATCTCCAGTATCGTGTGAAATCCTTACAACCTTGAGTCATTCCCAAATGCTACACCATTAATATCATGATAGTAAGTGTTCATATGTTGGTCATGTCAAGACTTCCATTTTGTTAAGCTTAATGTCTTTATTAAAGTGGGTGTGGGCCCCACTTGATTGGTATGACTTGGTCACAAATTCTCCTAGCTTTTGCCACCTTGATTTATGGATTAAGAGTCACTTAACCAAGAATCAATGGCTGCCACGTTTGGGGTCCAAGAGTTTTAACCAAAATATTTTAATTACTAATTAATCTCCCACTAATTATTAATTAACTAGTTAATTCCCCATTATCCAATAATTCACATAATTAAGGATTATGTCAAATTACTTAAATTACTACTCACTTTTAACACACTTTATACACATTATTATCATGGTCATGTAGTACCTTGTATGGCACTAGTCCATAAATACTGGGTATTATAGTTCAAACCGTATTTTATCCCAAAGTGACAAACTTCGACGAAACACATTTTCTTTGATTTGTTTGCCATCTCACCTTCATGAATTTAGTTATCCCTTGTTTTAAATATCATAATGCTCATAATTCCAAAATAATCTCATTCCCTAGCTCACGTCGATTAACTTACGACGAAACATCAACATACAAAAATGCGGGACGTAACATCTTATTTCCCATTTTATATCAATTTACTTATGGCGTACTTCCACGTACAAAAATATGTGGTGTAACATCTAATCACCTTTCGAACTAACGAATCGCCAATGAAATGATTTCCACAGGTGCCCTCGTGGATTTCTTGAAGCACATACTCGGTGTCCCCCGGTCCCAAGCATACTGCTAGGTGTCGCGCCCCCTTTTTAACTCCTCCTTTCGGATCGGTGACGGTTCTCAACATTAGTGGGATAACTCGTTTCCTTTTGGAAAAGGGGTATGCAAGGAATCGGAGAGTCTCCACCTAACGAATTAAGGTACGTTAGGGCACCTACTAAGGGTCATTTACAAACATAGACTTGGATAACCAGAGATAGGGTAAGGGCTTGAAATTACTCTAAGGGGAAGGTGTTAGGCACCCCTCAGAGTCCACAACTGTGGTTCGCGGCCAAACAACTTTGTGAATGTAATCAAGTAGCATATAGGCAATTAAAGTTTAAACAAGTAAGGGTTTTGAGAGAATTCACAGTCTAAGCACACATGTGAAAGTACACTTGAAAGGTTTAAAGCCTAAAGATAAGGTTTTTGAAAGATTATTAGTCTAGACACATGTGTAAAAGTATAGGGGGAATCCTAGGTTATTTATCCTATAGGATCACATCGGTACAATGCCGGGTAATCACTCCTCAGAAGAGGGGCTACACGTGACATTAGCGCACCGGTCATCATATCCATATCTACCCTTTCCACCACTAACGATTATTAAGCGCTTGTTATTTAGCGACCTCTATGCGTGCTATTACCCGTCCCCTCTTAATGGCCCTGGAGGAATTTAGGACCTCTACCTATGGGCAGTTCTAGACAGACCCCTAAGGTTTGAAGGAGAAAATACTAAGGCGACAAGCAATAACACATAGGACTTCAGCAAAGAGTACAGGAAAGAGCAGATAAAAGGTTCAGGTTTACCTCCACATGTAATACATATAAGCAACACGACTCAAACACAAATAAGGGCAGTAGAATCCAAGGACATGGCATCTAGGTGAGTATCAGAATACAAGAGATATGCAGATTCCTTTTATAACTCAGAAACTGGGGCCTAACCAGTTTGTCTATAGATTTTAAACCTGTTAAGCATTATGCAGCATGCACAAAGAGGAATATTTCCAGTTTTAGCCATTTTAATCACCTAAGGCTTGCCTAGGCGTAGGACAGTGTATAATAGTTCCAGACTTATTAAAGAAAACTGTTACAAATTGTTTTACCTAAACATGTTGTTCTAGGTGTTTAAAGTATACACAATTATTACCAGTTTGTTGAGGGGACAGGATGAGACTGTTTTACATCTTTTATTTATTGACAGTTTAACTAAGTGTGATTGAGTGAGTATGTATGAAGTATTAAAACATGATATATAGTATGCACACACAGAATGCAGAGTGACTTGCATGCAAAATTCCTAGGCAAAGTTTTTAGATACACAACATGATTGCAGAGTTTCCTAGAGCAGGATTTCTAAGTGCATAGAAAAAGTTACAACCTTATTAGACATGATTGTTTGCATGAATAGCGGTTTAATGTTATCATTTACCCTAGGGATAGGATTTCTAAGTGATAGTGAGCATACCAAATGGGATGTTGGAACAATGTAAAAGACCTGAAGCATGATATTTAATATGCATGTATAAGGCCGAGTGATTTATATGCAAAATTCCTAAAAGCAGGATTTCTAGCCGCTCAACAGGTTACATCATTACACATGGTTTCAAATTATGCATAAGTAACAGTTTGCGTCAATGTTATCATTTATCCTAAAGACAAGATTTCTAAGTGATAAAGCAATAATGTTAAAATGAGATGTTGAAAAACAGATATATGAACCTAGGAGGGCATGGCATCTAATGCATGATATGCTTCTCATGTATTAGTCCTAAACATGAATCCTATGGGGCATAGAAGAAATGTAAACCTAAGAGCATGGTTTCTACCCTTTGATATCTATAACATGTATAGATACCCTTCCCCTTTTTCACTATCCATCCCCAACATTTGTTTACAATAAATTATTACAAACCAATATTGAATGAATTACATAAATAGATTAAAAAAAGAAGAAGTTATACTATAAAGAGCCTACCAATAGGCCCAAATTTCCAGAGGTATTTCAGAGCCTTTCACATAATCCGGGTGTGTCAGAGTTCCCGAAGGACCTCACGGGATCTCGGATAGTGCTCACACCCAGATTACATAACCATGGTTGAGTAAGTGCAGTGTGGAAGAGCCAGCTCTAATGTATCAGAGTTCAGAGGGATCTCATAGGGATCCCAAAGCAGTCACACATTAGAGGGGTAGAACTTAGATGTCTAAGAGTAGAGTGAGAGTGCTTGACATAGTTTTGAAAAGGATTTGAGAGGAAAAATAGTTTAAACAAGAAAGACTGGTTTGAAATGAGTTTTGCAAAAAACAATAGAGGAATTTGTTCAATGAAACAGTTTGAAAAAGATTAAGGCAATCAGAACAAACATCATACAAATCTCAGGATCAGAACAGGCTCAGTAGCACACATAGAACAAAGAACTGAGAAAAGTTCAGCAACCACAAACAGGGTAAGGAAGAATTGGGGACAAGTATAGAACATATAAAAGGTAGGAATACAGTAGGCAGAGTTACACATAGGTTAAGGATCAAAGACATCCTCAGGGGGTTAAGGTAGCATTTATTTCAAACTTACACATAACTAAATACAAGTTGTTTTTCCACAGAAGGTTCAGTTCAATAATCATAGAAACCTAGGTAAAACAGAGTCATAGTAAGGTATACTAGAGGGGGTATCATTACATAAGCATGCCGAGTTCTAAGGGATGGGATACATATCATGCAAAATGAATAACAATGCAACCAGGTTAAGTACAAACTTTGCAGCAAAACCACAAGTAAAAGCATACTAGAAATAAGATGAATTGAAGTAGTAAAAGAAACATATTGTTTTTGAGACTTAAACTGTAATTAGGACATACCAGTATAGAAGAGAGCACACACAGAATGAAGAACCAAAAGTATAGTAACCAAAGACAAGAGAGAGCAGAGGAGAACTTTTTGTAAGAGAGAGAGTTTTTGAACAGTGTGTTCGTGTCTTGTGCTAATGAAAGACTAAGGTACTTATAGTTTTGAAACAGGCAGAACATAAGGTAAAAAATAATAGTTCAGCAGTAATTATAGAAGCATATATCAATTAGAATCAAATTAGTATAAGGACTTCCTTGAATTAAGGAGTCATACTCAAACGGTAATAAGCAAGTTATAAAATAAGGAAAGGAATCAGGTAAAGCTAATTATAACACATAAGGAAGTAGTATAAGTATGGAATAGATATAACACACGTAATAGAGACTAGATTCAGAATGTTATAAATAAGGAAAGACTTGAGAATCAATTTAACAGTCTAGTCGACTATATAATAAGGTAAGGAAATGTTTTAAAAGGTCAAAATCAGTACAAAATATTACAAAAATCTTTATCACAAAGATTCGGGGATTCATAAAATAGAAAATGGCACTGATTTTGCATAACCTTATGAGAATAAGAGTAATAAATATGTAATAGGCAAAATCAGAACCCTAAGAAGACGAGTAGGGTAAAAATTAGGGATTCATATAGAGCATAGTCTAAATTAACATAGTAGGTAGAATAAATGAAGAATCAGCAACATTGATGGACAAAATCAGAAAATCAGAGATAGCACACATAATAGACAGGAGTAATCTAAATCAGAAACCTTAACAGGCAAACATAGTGTAAAAATCATAGGATCATAGAATATTCACGAGAAACGAACACATATGCTAATTAATCGAACAAGTACTCAGAATCACATATGAAAAATCAAGAAAACATAGGGCTTTAGCAAAGTAAATCAGAAAAAGGGGAAAAGCTCAAATAAATGCTCAAACATAGTAAAATCATGGGCTAATACTAAAAATCAGAAAGAGAAATTGTTTTGAAACGAGGTTTAAGAACCCTAATTTTGAAGATGAAAAGTCACTTTAGGAAAATCGGAAAAAACCTTTGAAAACAAAACAATAGCTCATAATATGCCAAGATCTATTACAGATATAATAAAACTAGAGACTGGTAGTTAGTGTTTCATAGAGACAGCCCAAAGAGAAGGAAAATCGGCTCAAAATCACAGGTCTTAACCAGAAATGGTAAGATCTTACTCGGACGGCCTAGAATGGCCAGAAAATGACATGAGAAAACCTGGGAGGTGAGTGAACCGCCGTCTGGTTCCTCTGAGGGCCTCAAGGTAGTGATACCCGGCGTAGGAAGGAGAACCATGGGGCTAGGAGGGTGGTGAGACCACCATAAAGACCGGCAAGTCGACGGTCGGTGAACCATAACGGTTTTAGCAGAGAGAATTTGAGAGAGATGAGAGAGTGAATGACGGAGAGGATGAGAGGCAAATGAGAGGGGGGAAGGGTAGTCATTAGGGTTTAATTTAGGTAAGGGGGAATCTGGTCCATTGATCAATTTTGATCAACGACCAAGATTAAATCAGGGATTGGGTTGGGTCATTAAGGCATTGGGCCTGGGGTCTTTTGGCCATATAATTGGGTTGTGGGTCCGATAAGTTTAGGCCATAATTAAAATAAAAGTGGCTAGTTGTTAAATACCCAATTAAATTAACTAAAAATAATTTATAAAATAGCTGATAATTGTAAAAAATAAAATTCATGCTTAGGAAATAATTTAAAATAATTACATAGTATTTTAAAAATGCAAATGGTTAATTACTGGACAAAAATAGTACAAAATCATATGATTTGGCTATAATTGCAAAGTTAATGCAATTATAGCAAAAAGGTACCAATTTGGCTAATTATGAAATAATTTGGTCTTAGTAGGACCAAAAATAATAAATTAAATCAAGAAATGCTTTTGAAATCATTGGTAATGAAATTTTGCAATTATTTATTGGAAAGAAAATGTCGGATAAATTAAAATGAATTAATAAAATATAGGAAAATTATGGAAAAATACCAATTGCTGTTAATGCATGATTTTGAGGCTATATATGCAATTTAAAAATATTTTGAGGAAAAATTGGGTATCAACGGCTGCCTTTGTTTACCCAGAAAGGATGAAAGAGTTTGTTGGGTAAAGATATGATGGCCAATTTTGACCGAGTGAAACGGTGTAGGAGATTTAGGCTGCAGCCTGGCTCCTAAGCTGCCTACATATCCCTGGTTTTACAGGAATCAGACCGTACGTAGTTGCGGATCCATTGGAAAAGTATACCGATGGAGTTATTACAAGAACGGATGCAACATCTAGGGTTGGATGAGTGAATGGTTTACATGAATGGTTAGGTTTGATATGGTCAGGAGAACTGGAGCGGGATCGCTCTTATTTGGATAACCGTCGCTCGCCGGGTTACCTGCAAATAAAGTAATACAAGCGTATACGGTGCATAAATTTAAACATGATGCAAGTTCCCATCGGACTATGAATGTTGTCTTTGGACGGTTAAGGATGGCACCCTTAGACCATGACGTCCTGGGCCATGAATTGTTTGATGAAGGATTCGCAGGCCGTGAAATAATGTTCTCTGGCCATGAAGATGGTGCCTCCGAACGATGACACCTTTGAATAATGATATGCAAACTTGAGAGAGATCCTCAGGCCATGACATGATGTTCTCGGGCCATGAAGATGGTGCCTCTGAACTACGACGCCTTTGGAAAGGTTGGCGATATTTCAGCCCATGAAATGCATTAATATGATGCTAACAAGACAGATCTTAGTCTTGCAAGTTGAAGGGCAGAGCTTAGCCCGAAGGAGCGAAGTAAATAATGCTTGAGAGACAGCGCTTGGTCTCGGTGAAAAAGTTAATTGGAGGCATAGCTTAGCCTCATGCAGGTAGGAAGGTAGAGAGTAGCCTTATGCAAACAGAAGGCAGAAAAGTAGCCTTGTGCAGATGGAGGTAGAGCTTAACCTCATGAAAAATGGAGACAGAGCTTAGTAAGGCAGAGCTTAGCTTCATGCAGATAGGAAGGCAGAGAGTAGCCTTATGCAAACGGAAGGCAGAAAGTTAGCCTTATGCAAGAGGAAGGAAGAAAGTTAGCCTTATGCAAAATGGAGACAGAGCTTAGTCTCATGCAAATGTAGGCAGAGCTTAGCCTTATGCAGAGGAAGGCAGAAAGTTAGCCTTATGCAATTGGAAGGCCGAAAGTTATCCTTATGCAAGTGTAAGGCCGAAAGTTAGCCTTATGTAAGTGGAAGGCTGAAAGTTAGCCTTATACAAGTGGAAGGCAGAAAGTTAGCCTTGTGCAGATGGAGGTAGAGCTTAAACTCATGCAAAACGAAGGCAAAGCTTAGCCTTATGCAAGTGGATTAAATGACAGTAGAATATCTTAGCTGGTAGTAGATTGTGGTATTGCGATTGTTATGAGCCTTGTGACTTCGGAGCACGTTATCCTTTGTGCTGATAGCAAATGTCGGCAAGTGCGATGGTTTTCGTGTCTTTGAACAGCTTCATTCTTTGTGCGGACAGTGAACTTTAGCATTTGCAACTGTGTTGAAATTTGTGACTTCTCTGCGTGTCTATTCTTTGTTCCTGCATCCAAAGAAAAATCGTGACTTCTGTAAATGGGAAAGGTTGGTTTGTATCCCCACTGGCTCTGCTTGACTTGCTCAGCTTGGTCTGATGATCTTGTTCGCATCATCGGGGTAGCGTTTGCTAAACAGAGCTATGATTCAAGAGTAAGTATGCCTGATTTTATAAACATATATTTTTTAAATAATTAAGATGAACCGACGGCTGTGACACGGTTCAAGAAATTGCAACCTCTCATGCCACAAAATTTTGAGGGTCCTCCTAAAAATTCTGCCCCAGTTTCCAATTGCGGGGGAAAATGAAAATTTTATAGAATTGTGACCGAACCCATAGGGCTGCCTACGTATCCCCTCTTAAATGGGAATCATGTCAGGCATAGTTCAGTTACATCATTGAGAATGCATAAAGATTATACATAATAGCGTTTGACTGCATCTGAATTGATTGGTTTTGGCCAAACTTCTCCGTCCATTTCCGCAAGTATAAGTGCTCCTCCAGTCAATACTCGGTGAACCATATACGGACCTTGACAAATGGGAGAGAGTTTCCCTTTGGCTTCATCTTGATGTGGAAAGACCTTCTTTAACACCAGTTGCCTTGGTGTGAACTGTCTCGGCTTGACTCTTTTATTGAAGTCTCTCAACATTCTATTCTGATAAAGTTGACCATGACATACTGCATTTATTCTTTTCCCGTCTATGAGGGATAGTTGCTCATAATGTCTCTTTACCCACTCTGCATCGCTGATCTCAGCTTCTTGTATGATTCTCAAGGAGGGAATCTCTACTTCGGCAGGAATGACAGCTTCCGTACCATAAACCAGTAAGTAAGGAGTTGCCCTGTTGATGTACGGACTGTGGTGCGGTATCCCAGTAATGCAAATGATACATTTTCATGCCACTGTTTGTGCTTTTCTATCATCTTCCTTAGTATCTTCTTGATGTTCTTGTTGGCGACTTCTACAGCTCTATTAATCTGAGGTCTATATGCTGTAAAATTCTTGTGCTTGATTTTGAAGGTCTCACACATAGCTTTTATCAGATCACTGTTGAGATTGGAACCGTTATCTGTGATGATTGATTCTGGAACTCCAAACCAACAAACAATACGGCCGCGGACAAAGTCTGCCACGACTTTCTTAGTCACTGCTTTGTAAGATGCTGCTTCGACCCATTTAGTGAAATAATCAATTTCTACAAAGATGAACCTGTGTCCGTTGGAGGAAGTAGGCTCGATCGGTCCGATGACGTCCATTCCCTAGGCGGCGAATGACCAAAGCGAGCTTGTTGCATTGAGCTCACTTGGGGGTACCTTTATCATATCTGCATGTACCTTTATCATATCTGCATGTACCTAACATCGGTAGCATTTCCGGACATACTGGATGCAGATCATTTCCATGGTCATCCAGAAATAACCGGCCCTGAGTATCTTCTTGGGGAAGACAAAGCCATTCATATGTGGGCCACATGTCCCAGCATGTATCTCCTCAAGTAGTTTGGATGCTTCCTTTGCATCGACACGTCTTAGTAATCCCAAATCAGGAGTTCTCCGGTACAGGTTTCCTCCACTATGAAAGAAGTTGTTGGACGATCTCCGAAGCGTGTGTTTCTGAATGTGATTTACCAGCTCTGGGTATTCTCCCTTTGACAAATACTCCTTGATACCGTGGAACCATGGCTTTCCTTCTGTTTCCTCTTCAGCATGAGCATAGTAGGCCAATTGGCTATGGATCTTCACTGGATTAGGGTCGATGAAGTTCTTATCTGGATGCTGTATTATGGATGATAGAGTAGCCAATGCATCGGCGAATCGGTGAACTCGTTCTGAATTCTGGGGACGTGCCGAAATTATGTCTTTGTAAACCTCTTTCTCAATTCCTGCACGTGGTGCACATATGGCAGTATCTTGGAATTCATTGTAGCCCATTCCCCTTGTACTTGGTGTATTAGAAGATCTGAATCACCAATCACTAGCAGTTCTTGAACATTCATGTCAATGGCCAAGTTGAGCCCTAAGATGCAGACTTCATATTCCGCCATATTGTTAGTGTAGGGGAATCTGAGTTTAGCAGATACCGGATAATGTTGACCAGTTTCCGATACCAGAACAGTTCCGATGCTGACTCCTTTGAAATTCGCTGCTCCATTGAAAAACATTCTCCAACCGCCATTGGATCCTGCAATATCTTCTCCTATGAATGACACTTCATCGGGAAAATACGTTTTCAAGGGTTCGTATTCCCCATCCACAGGTTTTTCAGCAAGATTGTCTGCCAACACATGTCCTTTGACTACTTTCTGAGTCACATAGACAATGTCGAACTCACTCAACATGATTTGCCACTTGGCCAGCTTGCCAGTGGGCATGGGCTTCTGAAAGATGTACTTCAAGAGATCCATCCTTGATATGAGATATGTGGTGTAGGAACAAAAGTAATGCCTCAGCTTCTTCGCTACCCAAGTTATAGCACAACAGGTACGTTCCAATAGAGAATAACGTGCCTCGTATGGAGTGAACTTCTTACTCAAATAATAAATAGCATGTTCTTTTCTTCCTGTCTCGTCGTGCTGCCCCAGAACGCAGCCGAAAGCTCCATCTAATACCGAGGTAGAGTAGAAAAGGTCTACCTGGCTCAGGTGGTACCAAGACTGGCGGTGTTGACAAGTACTCCTTAATTCTGTCGAAGGCCTTTTGACAATCCTCAATCCATTTGGTCGCGACATCTTTTTTCAGTATCTTGAAGATTGGTTCACATATGACCGTGGATTGAGCTATGAACTGGCTGATGTAGTTAAGGCGGCCTAGGAAACTCATTACATCTTTCTTGTTCCTCCGCGGTGGTAACTCTTGGATGGCCTTGACCTTTGACGGATCCAATTCTATCCCTCGACGGCTGACGATGAACCCGAGCAATTTCCCTGCATGAACCCCTGTGAACACCTAATTTTTGCCCCGGATGGAAATTACTTCTAAAAATAATCAAAAAATAACTTTTAATGAATTTTAGGAAATTTTCTTTATTTAGTTGCATTTCATGCATGTTTAATATTTTAAAATCATAATTTTTTTTTAAAAAATTGTCACATTTTTTCATTTCATGTAATCTTAGGTTTAATTCGCATTTTTACAAATTAATTACCCTTTAATTGATAGATTAAGATATAAAAGTCACAAAAATATACATTAGCTTAATCAATTAGTTTATTTAATTAGTTAAAATATTAATTAGGTCGTTTTGATAAAAGAAATTTAATTAGTAGTAAGATGATTATTTTTTAAAGATAAAATTTGTCCTTGTTTCAAATTGGCCTAATTTCAGGGCCCAAAATCCCAGGCCCAATCAAATTCCCCACATTCCAACTATAATCCCCTGTTCTATATAATAGAGACCTAATGAGACCAAAAAAGAGGAGATCAAACCTTTCCCCTATATATAGAAAAATGGCCCCCACCCCTGCTTCACCAAAATCGGCTGCTTACCCACCAGAGAACAAGGGAGGGAGGAGGGATCTGGACCAAAAAGAAAAGGCAGAGAGGTATAGAGCTAAAAAACCAAGCAACTCATCTTTCCATTCTAAGTCTTCTCCTTAAAAAAAACGCAGCTACCCATTTTCTTCCAAAAGCATATCCTAAAACTCCATTAAAACCAAACAGAATAAACCTTCAAAAATGGGCAGCTAAAACCTGCTTCAAAATAGCCCCAAACTCATCAAAATTAGCCCAAAGACACAGCTCAAATTACTCCCCAAAAGCAGCTCAATAACATCCCAAGAATCCCCAGAAACATCCTGAAATCGAGCCTCAAAAATCCCCAAATTTCAGCCCCAAAAAATCCCCAAACCCAGCTGCAAAAATCACCCCAAAATACCCCAAATTCCAGCTCCAAATTACCCCAAAATTCAGCTTCAAAGCACCCAAAGCAGCCATGAAAACAAGCTGAAAATACAGCTCAATTACAAGCAAACATCACCCAACAACGCAGCTGAAAATTGCCTAAAAACAATCTCTACTCGTGAAAAATAGCAGTGCCAAGGTTGAGTTCGAGTCCGCCGGCTAGTTTAGGTTCGTATGAGCTTCGGTCTTGGTTCGTGAGTGCCGAAACAAGTTTGTTGATATGATTGCTATAGAGATTTTGTACTGATTTTAATATTGAATAGATTGACTGAATCTCTCTTTGAAAGGTCTGTTCATCTTTCTATTATTTTCGTATTACCTTTTGATTTAGCCATTTTCTCTTCAATTAAATGTTGTGTCGCTCTTGACATGTTTAGTCTCTTTTTTTATTGCTTAAGTTTGATTCAGTTTAGTTTTCTATCTATATTTGATTAACTATGGAAATCAAGTGATTGGTAATGGATAATAAAAATCCAAATTAGTCATGAATTTCTAGAATAACGGTTCATCTGTTGAGTGGGCTACAGGATATTAGTTTGAGTTGGCCCCCATTTGAATTAGTTGGGCCCGAATAAATGGAATCTCACTAGCCTCTTTTTATTTCTATGCAGGATCCAGAAAGGTCTTAAAATATTATTTTTAGAATCCCTCTATTTACTCAATGCAGTAAGAACAAAAAAATACAACATTTTTTTAAAAAGAAATTTTTAGAATGCTTTAGGAGCAGTTAAAATAAATAAATTATTATGACTATGGGTACGGGTCCCGTGACATAGTCATGATTACGTAATCTACACTCGGGTTTGCAACTCATGCTAACCGACCAAAACTTCAAACTAATAATCAAAATCACACGTTGTAAATTGTGGGTGCATTTTATGTGGCGCATTTACAATGTGTCCTAAAAAGGACAAGTGCACGCCATCGCGACTTGTTTCAGAATAATCCATAAATACAAAAAGCGGCTAAAAAGTAAAACGGCTAAAATTCACAATAGGTCTAAAATATGTAAATAATTAGATAATTAGGCCAAATATCAATAGTTAAGCGACTGTGCTAGAATCACGGAATTCGGGAGTGTCTAACACCTTCTCCCGGGTGAACAAAATTTTATACCCGGATTTCTAGTCGCAGACAAAATAAAACAAAGTCAAAATTCCTCGGTTTGGGATTTTTAAAATAAACGGTGTCCCGGAGCATCGTCAAAACACAGGTGGCGACTCTGAAAATTAAAATAAATCCCAAATCCGAATAATGTCATTTAAAGTCGAAAAACTCCCTTATTACCCTTCATTAATTCGGGGGTAGTGAAAAAGGAAGTGTGACAGCTCTGGCTACTTTGCTGGGGATTGGAACCCAGAATCTGCGGTTCAGGGTTCAAGAATTAGAGCTTATATAACTGTTTTATTTTGGCTTTCTGTAAAGACCCGTGAAATTTCATGTCTAAAATAATGCCCAAATAGGTCCTCGTGTTGTATAACTATGGAAATTCTTAACATGGACTTATTTTGAGTTAAAAGTACCCCGGGATTTGAAAGATAAAATTTTCAAGAAATTGTGCTGTTATGCGACGCACTATGCGATCACATAACGTATATGCGGACCGCATAATGGTCGCATACCTGGGCAGACTTCAGCCCAAATTAAGGACAACTATGCGGTCCAGAATGCGATTGCATTCTGGTTATGCGGACCGCAAAATTGTCGCATTCTTGCCCATTGATTTTTGGTGAGGGAGGTTATGCGACGCACTATGCGATCGCATAACGTGTATGCGGACCGCATAGTGGTCGCATACCTGCACAGTGTGTTTTTAGTTTTGGCCCATCTTGAGGGCCATTCTACGACCGGTCTGCGGACCGCATGTCAGGAATGCGATCGCATTCCTGACCGCATTCCGTGTCGGGGCTCCTAATTTCTAATTTTAAACCCGACCCCCTGTTCAATAAAACTCCTATCTCCTTCATTTTTAACCATTTTCTAACTAAGAATAGAGAGAGAGAGAAAAAGAGAGTTCTTGAGAGAAAGGGTTTCAACAGCATCCATTTGGTTTTTCACAATCACTCAAGCCGGGGAATAGTCGAGTTATTGTCTTCTTCACTTAAAGAGGTAAGTCCCCAGACCATTTCCCTTAAATTTCTAGACTTTGGTTAATAAGTAGAACTCCCCTAAAGGAGTTCTTGAAGGAACTTTGCATGCATGTCCATTAATTGTCGCAATCTAGTAAAAGAAAGTGGGTTAGTGTTAATATTCACAAATAAGGGGTTAGAAATCTAAGGGGTCATATAACATTCGATAAAATGCCTAAGCGAGTTCGAATTGTGTTCATGATTCCCAATTCTAAGATGAATGTGTTGCATTATGAATTAGATTGACGTTGCATGATGGTCCGGTGATTTGTGATAGAAATTAAAAAGGGAAAATTCGACACAAGGTATGTATGGCTAATTTTAACCTTTGTAGAATCTTCTTGTTGGTGTTCGAGCATATGGTATGTGTACTTTGTTTGAGATTATGTGAATTGATTGTTCTAATGTTTTGAGACGTAAGATTCTATTCTCTGATTGTCCTAGCTGATTGCCATACCACCGTGCTATGTGAGGTTGTGAAAATGGTGATTCCTTGTGCTTACTCTCTCACGTGCAAATCTCATTAACTGTTGAATACCTCGGTATGAAAGGATGTACTACCAAACAAAAAAATGATAACGAATCCAATTGTTGAATGTATCTAAGTAGTAAATGTTGTGTAGTAAATAATGGAAAGGAAACGTGGATATCTAATTGAGCTTTATGTTGGTGGCATAATGTATATGATTCACTATTGGATAAAGATTTCTGTGGCCGTGATTTAATATGGTTATTTGGTTGTTATGAATTAATATCCTTGATGATGAGAATCTTTGTGATTGAATTGTTGGTTGATGTTGCTATTAAATGCATTGTTGAATGTATTAAAGGGCTAAAGGCTGTGTAGCGAATGATGAATGTAAATATGGACTGATTTTATTGAGTTAAATAATTGTGGCAACACCATATATGAATTACTGATTGGTAATGATAATTGTGTCTTGATTTCACATTGTTTTTGGTTGATATGAACTTATGTTCTTCATGATGAAGATCCTTGTGACTTAAATTGGAGGTGATTGTTGATTGTCCGGAGGGATCGGGTTGCACGCTGCAACACGGAGTAATAAGGGTGTACGAGGTAATAAGGGTGTGAGAAGGTGATAAGGGTGGCCGAGGTAATAAGGATGGAATATGATCATTATCACTATTAAAATGAAAATCTATGAAACTCTTGAATATGTAGGTGTTGAAAAAAAAGAAAAGGGGAATCTGTGAAACTCTTGATTTTGGTTATTTCGATTTCTATGCAATGTTTGTTGGATTCTATTAACTGTCTCTTATCTGTGTACTGCTTGATTGTACTTGGGTAAAGTTTGTTCATACATACTAGTACTATTGCACAGTACTAACGTCCCTTTTGCCGGGGGCGCTACATCTTTTATATCGATGTAGGTGGTTCCATAGCAGGTAGCTCAGCCCGCCGTTGGTGGTGTCTCCTCTTCATATCCTCAACAGTTGTGGTGAGCCCCTCTTCTCCTCGGGGCCGTGTGTGAATTATACCACCCTCTTTTGCTTATGTTTTAAAAGTATAGTCGGGGCCTTGTTACCGGCATGTTATGTAAAATCCCTAGTATTCGTAGAGGCTCCATAGACATGTTGTGGGTGTATATATGTATTTTTGGGTAGTAACTGTACGTACTCGGAAATCGTGGTTCATGTTAGGAACTTATGTTTGTACCTTGTATGTTTGGATATCAATCGTTGAAATGCTAAAAGAGGAAAAACGGAATTATGTTGTAAAATGTACTTTGAACCTAAATTCGGCTAACTCACATGAAATAATGTATGTATGAACGCGGGGTAATACGTTGGGTAGGAAAGGAAATCCAGGTCCGCTTGACTGGGTTCATCCGGTTAGGCGCCGGTCTCTTCCCTCGATTATGGGGCGTGACAAACTTGGTATCAGAGCCTAAGGTTTTAAAAGTGTCCTAGGATGTCTCGGAGGCGTGTCTAGTAGAGCCCTTCTTATCGGTGTGTAGTCGACCACATCTATAATTATGGGTTGCATGGACATTTAGGAAAATACCCTATCATTGTTACTCTGTATCGTGCGATGGAGTGAAAGGTGAGAATGTCTTTATCTAATTCGTGTGTTGTCCTAATTTTCAGTAAATGGCGCCAAAGAGGAGAGCTCAACTCGGCCTAGAGGCCAATGCCACCCCGAGTGTGGCCATACATCCTTTATCTGATGGTGCGGGTGAGAATGATTCCCCGACCTTGAATTTGCTTGACTCTTCCGTGCCAGGCCAGTCTATCCCTATTCCTGCTCCAGCGGAGGGTACTGAAATCCCTCCCGCTGATGTTCCTGATCCTTCTTCAGTTCTAGCTTCCGGTCCCAGTATTTCTGATGGGGACCTAAGGTGGGCTATTCAGATGTTGACTCACTTAGTGGCCTCCCAGGCCCAAATATCTCAGGCTGCCCCTGCGTCCTCTAGCGAGCAAGGGGATTCTTCAGGTTCTAGGGTCAACCAGCTTCTGTGGTTAGCCCCTCTAGATTTCACAGGCACCGACCCAGAGGCCGATCCTCAAGAATTTATAGATGAAATGTACAAGACTCTCCGGGTTATGAAGGCTACTGAAACAGAGGGAGTTGAGTTGGCTTCCTATCGTCTAAAGGGAGCAGCATATTCATGGTTTGAGATGTGGGAGAGTTCCTGGGGAGAGGGGAGCCCTCCGGCGAGGTGGGTCGAGTTCGTAGATGCTTTCATGGATCATTTCTTGCCTACCGAGACTATGGCAGCCCGTGCTGCAGAGTTTGAGGTCCTTAAGCAGGGCCACATGAGTGTGTCGGAGTACCATATGGAGTTTGTGCGCTTGCCAAAGTATGCTACCCACATGATTCCGACTATGAAGGACAGAGTTCGTAGGTTTGTTCGGGGCCTTGGTCCCTTGGTTGTCAATGAGGCTGCTACAACTGCTTTGCATTCGGATATGAACTACGGGAAGATTGTGGGTTTTTCCCAGGCTACGGAGGCTCGGAAATTGAATATAAGGTCAGAGAGAGAGAGTAGTAGTAGGGCCCGGTCAGCGGGCAACCCTTGGAGCTCGGTTGGAGGTGGGAGATCAGCCTTTGGGAGAGGGTCATCAGGACCGTCTCAGTCTTATGGTCAGTCCTCATCCAGTGCGTCGCCATCAGGGCACAGTTATCAGCAGGGAGGTCGCTTTGGGCCCGGTTCAGATAGCATGAGGTTCCAACAGTCAGGTCGTTCTGGTGGGAGGTTTCAGCAGCAGCGGAGGGCCCCATGCCCTAAGTGTGGGAGGTTCCATTCTGATCCATGTCACTTGGATATTCCGGTATGCTTCAGATGCGGAGTGAGAGGTCATACCCAAGGGAATTATCGTGCGCCCAGTCAGGGCACGGGTAGGGGCACTGCTCAGCCGTCCGTTTCTTCAGCCGCTACATCTTCAGCACGCCCTCCAGCTCCAGCAGGGCGCAGTGCAGCTAGGGGTAGAGCACGGGGTCAAGGGGGACCCAGTCGGTTCTATGCCTTGAATGGTCGCCAGAGTGCGGAGGGTTCTCCAGATGTTGTCACAGGTATTATGTCTGTGCAAACGCTTAATGTTTATGCTTTTATTGATCTAGGGTCCTCTTTGTCATATGTTACTCCATTTATTGCTTCGAGTTTTGGGATAAAACCCGAACAGCTTCTTGAGCCGTTCTTAGTATCGACTCCGGTTGGTGATTCCATTATGGCCGCGCGAGTCTATGGGAATTGTGTTGTCACGGTGTGTGGTCGAGATACCACGGCCGATCTTATTGAATTAAAGATGTTAGATTTTGATGTTATCATGGGAATGGATTGGCTTTACTCGTGCTTTGCTAAACTCGACTGCCGAACAAGAATTATGAGGCTCGAATTTCTTAACGAGCTCGTCACTTAATGGAAAGGGAATGATGTTGTGCCGAGAGGTAGGTTTATTTCCTATCTTAAGGCCTCCAAAATGATCAGGAAAGGATGCATCTTTCATTTGGTCCGGGTTGCAGACACCACCTCAGAGGTGCCTGCTCCCGAGTCTGTGCCGGCTGTGAATGAGTTTTTGGAAGTGTTTCCGGATGAGTTACCTGGGATTCCGCCAGATAGAGAGATTGATTTCGGGATTGATGTATTGCAAGATACACACCCAATATCTATTCCACCTTACAGAATGGCGCCAGCAGAATTGAGAGAGTTGAGCAATTGAAAGATCTATTAGAAAAAGGTTTCATTCGGCCAAGTGTGTCGCCTTGCGGCGCACCGGTTCTTTTTGTCAGAAAGAAAGATTGATCGCTTCGAATGTGTATTGATTATCGGCAACTCAACAAGGTCACCATCAAGAATAAATATCCACTGCCTCGGATAGATGATTTGTTCGATCAATTGCAAGGTGCTAGATTCTTCTAAAAGATCGATTTACGGTTGAATTTTGGGGACATGTCGAAACTCTATCTTCGTGAACATCTTTCTCAATTCCTGCACATGGTGCAGGTATGGAATCTTTGAATTCTTGGTGGTCCATTCTCCTTGTACCTGGTGTACAAGCAAATTTGAATTGCCGATTACCAGCAACTCCTGAATATTCATGTCTATGGCCATGTTGAGTCCTAGTATGCAAGCTTCATACTCCGCCATATTGTTGGTGTAGGGAAATCTGAGTTTAGCAGATACTGGATAATGTTGGCCAGTTTCTGATACCAAGACAGCTCCAATGCCGACTCCCTTAAAATTTGCCGATCCGTCAAAGAACATTCTCCAACCGTCTTAAGACTCATCAATGTCTTCTCCTATGAGTAATACCTCTTCATCGGAGAAATACGTTTTCAGGGGTTCATATTCTCCTTCCACAGGGTTCTCAGCAAGATGATCTTCCAGTGCCTGTCCCTTGAATGCTTTCTGAGTCACATAAACAATGTCGAACTCGCTTAACAGGATTTTCCACTTAGCCAACTTGCTAGTAGGCATGGGTTTTTGTAAGATACATTTCAAGGGATCTATCCTTAATATGAGGTATGTTGTGTAGGCACAGAAGTAATGCCTCAACTTATGAGCTATCTAGGTCAAAGCGCAACAGGTACGTTCCAGTAGAGAGTATCGTGCTTCATATGGAGTGAACTTCTTGCTCAAGTAATAGATAGATTGTTCTTTTCTCCCTGTCTCGTCATGCTGCCCCAGAACGCATCTGGAAGCTCCATCTAGCAGTGCAAGGTAGAGTAGCAAAGACCTAGCTCTGGCGGGACCAAAACTGGTGGTGTTGATAAGTACTCCTTGATCTTGTCGAAAGCATTTTGACAATCTTTGGTCCAACTAGTTGCAGCATCTTTCTTCAACATCTTGAAAATATTCTCACATATAATTGTGGACTGGGATATGAACCGGCTAATGTAGTTTAGCCGTCCTAGAAAACTCATTACATCTTTCTTACTCTTCGGCGGTGGAAGCTCCTGTATGGCTTTGAATTTTGACGGATCCAATTCTATCCCTCGGCGACTGACGATGATTCAAGAAACTTTCCTGCAGGAACCTCGAATGCACATTTTGCGGGGTTTAATTTCAGGTTGTACTTCCACAGTCTGTCGAAGAACTTTTTCAAATGTGCTATATGATCAGTGGCTTTCTTGGATTTGATGATGACGTCGTCCACATACACCTCGATCTCCTTATGTATCATGTCATGAAAGATGGTAGTCATAGCCCTCATGTAGGTGGCCCCAACATTCTTTAAGCTGAATGACATCATCTTATAACAGTACACTCACCATGGTGTAATGAAAATGGTTTTCTCAGCGTCTTCCTCGTCCATCTAGATCTGGTGGTAACTGGCAAAACAATCCACAAATGACTGGAGTTCATGTTTGGCACAATTGTCGATTAAGAAATGTATGTTTGGAAACGGGAAATCATCCTTTGGGCTGGCTTTGTTAAGATCCCAATAATCGACATAGACCCTGACTTTCCCATCCTTCTTTGGAACTGGCACGATGTTGGCTAACCAAGTTGGGTATTCAACCACCATGAGGACCTTGGCCTTGATTTGCTTAGTAACCTCCTCCTTGATTTTCAGACTCATGTCAGGCTTGAATTTCCTGAGTTTCTGCTTCACTAGTGGGCACATTGGGTTTGTGGGCAACTTGTGAGCCACAATGGATGTACTTAACCCGGTCATATCATCGTATAACCATGTAAATATGTCCTCATACTCTTTCAAGAACTGTGTGTACTCTTCTTTTTCTGATGGAGACAAGTGGATACTAATGCGGGTTTCCTTGACAGTTTCAGAATCTCCTAAGTTGATTATTTCTGTTTCGTCAAGGTTGGACTTAGGCTTGTGCTCAAAGTCTTCTATTTCTCTGATGATTTCCTCGGGTATGACATCTTCTTCTTCCGAATCGCTATCCTTTTGTTGTGTCGTCTCATTACATGTCACAATTGTTGGTTCATCAAGACATGAAATAGTAATGTTGTATAGATAAAAATATGAGAGAAAATGGTAATAATAAATATCGATTCATTGAAGCATAAAAGCGATTTTCAATAATTTAAACAACGCTTTTTTGGAACATTAGAAATATTATTTAAAACAAGATGCCAAAAGGGAAATCATTTTTTTTCTTAGCAAACAAAATAAACGATGTTGTTCAGCCTTGCTACCCCGGGACTCGTCGGGCCCTGGATGGTCTGACAATCCAATTCTTGAGGAATGATCCTTTCTCCACAGCTCGGATGGTAGGGCCTTCCTCTTCCTCCTCCTCAACAATTACACAACAGTCCATGCCATCATCCTCCAGGAACAGGTTCCTTAAGGCTTCCAGTGCTTCTTCCTTCTCTGATCCCCATATGACGTCGTTCTGCTAGAAAGTATGACTCAAGTGCGGTATAGGTTGCTTCAATGGATAATACAGACCACGCAATGGTGGCGACCAGTTTCTATACTCTTGCCAAGTGTATCGGTATCCCAGGCCAAAAGTAGTGCCATGACGCTTCGGCTGTATTGGCTTGGAAATACCCTGAAGATTTTTGAGAAGACCCTTGCCAGGCTCATACCCTCTCCAGTTCATCATGCTTGTTATCTTGCTATCCCACCACTTATCTTTGTCATTTGCATTGACCTTCTTAATGTGATGATAAGTCTCTCCGCCTAGCTTTTTTCTATTTTCCACCATCGGGATGGTCTAGAGGGTATAAATGGGGTTGTTCCCATCTCCATGGATAATCACTTCTTGATGATTCCACTCAAACTTCACTGCCTGATGCAAAGTTGATGCCACAGTCTCAGCAGCGTGTATCCATGGTCATCCCAACAATAGATTATAGGATGCAGATATGTCCAGCACTTGAAACTTGACATCAAACCATGTAGGCCCCATTTTCAGACAGAGATTGATTTCACCGATGGTAGCCCCCTGACACCCGTCAAATGCCTTCACATTCATCGTCCCTTCTCGTATCTCGTATAGGTCTTTGCCCAACCTCTTCAGTGTTGTCAATGGGCAAATATTGAGACTGGATCCTCCATCGATCAGGACCCTCGTAATGAAGTAGTCTTCGCATTGCACGGTAATATGCAATGCCTTATTGCGATTTAAACCCTCAGGTGGCAACTCATCCTCGTGGAAAGTGATTTTGTGACTTTCCAGTACCTGTCCCACCATGTTAGCCATTTCTCTGCTTGTGATGTTATTGGGCACATATGCTTCGTCCAATACTTCCATCAGAGCGTTCATGTGTGCTTCCGAGTTCTGTAGCAGTGACATGATAGATATTTGAGCAGGAGTCTTGTTCAGATGATCGACAACCGAATACTCCTTTGTTTACACTTTCCTCCAAAGGTCATCCGGACCTGTTTCAAAAACGGGCGGTCTGTTGGAGGCCTGCTTGCTGGATTCTCCCAAATGTTCCAGTGTATAGACTCTCTCAATCCTAGTCATCCCTTGCGCAACACCAGATTCTTCTATTTTAGTCTTTCCTCTTCTTCTAGCTTCAGCCATATAATCCCAAGGCATAGCCTTGGTGTCGAAAGATGGTGTGGTTGATACTGTCACTGAAAATGGTGTGGCTACATCCACCTCGAACGGAATAGGTGCAACTACAGGTGGTGCTACTTCAACCTCAAATGGGACTTATGCGGTTACCTCAACCTCCACTGGCGGCTGTATCTGCACTATAATGGGATTGAGTGTGACTGCGGGTTTCTTGGGGTCGTCACCCTCTTTTATAAGTCAGATTGATCCCTCCGGATCCTATTCTTCATCCATCTCTATCACATTGACACCTTCACCCCTGTTATCTGGGAGGGGGTTATTGCGGACATTAGGCGTAGCCTCCTTTTCTTGGATGACTTTGTTGTCGATCAAGGTCTGGATCTTGTCTTTCAGTGTTTGGCATTTGTCGATGGTGTGCCCTTTTATGCCCAAATGTACGCACAAGTCTTATTTGGGTTAACCCATTGGGATGCATTTTTCGTGGCCACATTAAGGATGAGAGTGATGTAATCAGCAGCCTTCAATTTTTCATATAGCTGGTCGATGGGTTCATCAATGGCAGTGTATTGTTATGGTTGTCTACGGTCAAAATTAGGTCGCGGTCTTGGGTAGTTTTGTCGAGTTGGAGGTGAGTGAAAATGAGATGGTTGGGAATTATAGATGTGATAGGCAGTGGCATACTGGGAATATCTGGGAGATGAGGGTTGATATGTAGGTGGAGGTGACGGTTGATATACAAGTGGAGGTGATGGTTGATAGGTGGGTGGAGGTGCTTGGTACGTAAGTGGGGAGATTTGATATACACGTGGAGTTTTGGGTCTTTGGGCGACCATCACTGCTCTCACGTCCTTCTTCTTTGACCCCAGGACTGCAATGCTTTATTAGTGGCCTATAATGCCTCAAAGTTTGTTACCATCCCGCTTTTGATGCCTTCTTCGATCCTTTCACCAAGTTTGATGATATCAGAGAACTTATGGTTTTCAATAACCATCAACCTTTCATAGTATTGCAGATCCTGCACTCTGACGAAGAACTTGTTCATCTGTTCCTTGTCCAATGTCGGCCTGACTTTGGCCGCTTCTGACTTCCAACGAGTAGCATACTCGCGAAAAGTATCAGTAGGTTTCTTCTTGAGGTTCTGAATGTAGAAGACATCTGGTGCATTCTCTGTGTTGAACTTGAATCGGTCCATGAAATTAGACGACATACTCACCTAGTTGGACCATTTCTTAGGATCCTGGCTGATGTACCAGGACAAGGCATCTCTAGTAAGACTCCTCATAAAAAGCTTCATCCTGATCTTTTCATCTTTTCCGACCCCGACAAGCTTGTCACAATAGGCCCTTAGATGAACCCTGGGATCACCTGTACCATCAAACATCTCGAACTTGGGAGGTTTGTATCCCTCTGGCAATTCTACATCCGGCTGTATGCATAGGTCTTCATAGTTCAGACCTTCTATCCCTCTGCCTCCTTCTACGCCTTGAACTCGACTGGTCAACTTCTTGGGCTCCTCGTCCTAGTTCTTAATGAGAATATCCTTTTCAACAGATTTCGGTGCATAGGAGATGGGTTGAGTGGAGTGATGTAGGGTCTCCACATATATAGGGTTGTTTTGGTGACCTGGAGTTTGAGTATAGTGGTGATCATTGGGGGAATTCTGGGGTTCAAGAATGACTGGTGGGGTATTTTGTAGAGTGTGGTAGGTATTTGGCTGGTATTGTGGTGTGATAGTTTGATTTTGTCGTGGGGTTGTGTAATGGTGAGGTGCATGAGGATTTTGTGGGCGCTTATTGGGTGTGTTTTGAGGTGGTACGGGGTTTTGGGTGTTTGGGTGACTGATGTATGAGACGCTGAGTGAGAAGGATAGGTTTGTACATGCCGGACATGCTCGAGCTCACCCTGGAGTTCTACTATTTTCTGTTCAAGCCGTGAAACTGCATCATTTGGGGCCTAAGTACCACGACCATCAGAAGCTTCTACATGTTCAACAGGTGTAGTATTTTCTTTTCTAGTGTTGTTCAAATCTTCCATCTTTGATTTTCCTTTGCCTTTTGGTGGACTAGGAGGAGGAGAAGGTGGAGGGCCCCTGAATTTTGTGTGATAAGCTGATGATGCCAGTATGCACGAACCAACCTTTGGGGAATGGGAATAATCAAAAGAAGGAAAATAAAACAAAAGGTAGCCAAGTCAGTAAGGATTCTGAAAAGAGTACTTGCAGTACTTAAACATGTATTACAGAAATGTAAATTCGCGTCCCAATGTAGGAGCCTCATTGTGCCCGAGGTAGGCCTAGAGACAAGTTGATTTGGAGAACTTAGATGTCAGTAAATGCCTCATTACATTAATATATAAATAGACGAATCCCAAAACGACACTAAGATAATAAAGATAAGTCACTATTGGCACTTGGCCTTATTACATCTAGGAAAGCAAATAAATCTAGCCTACTTGTCCCAGAAGAACCTTCCCCAGACTCAATCTTCCGAACTCCATTAACCAGGTTCCCCAGCTCGCGCATACCCATCAGCAGGTAGGCTCTGGTTAAATGTCCTCCTTCGCTTCCTTAATCATTCTGGCAGTTATCAATCCTCTTTATGATTTTACCGGGAACGTGTTAGGCACCCCTCAAGGTCCACAACGGTGGGTCTCGACCAAACTTATTTTGTGAATTAGTCATTTAACAAATAAAGCAGTCTAAGCACACATATGTATAAAAATAACGGAAATCCTAATTTTGTTAGCCTATAGCATCACATCTGTACAATACCTGGTATTCCTTCCTCAACTAGAGGGGTTACACGTGGCATTAGCGCACAGGTCATCATATCCTTTTACTACCTAATTACCCTCCCCTTAGCGGTTATATAAGTGGTTTTTAATTAAACGAACTCTAATCGTGCATTACCCGTCCCTTGTGTCATCCTGGAGGTGTTTAAGACCTCTAATTTTAGGCAGATCTAGACTCTCCTAAGGTATTTAAAAAGGTAAAATCTAAGCGACAACAAAGAACAAACAGGACTATCAAGTAAGAAAACAATTAAAGGGCTCACGTTTACCTCCACAAATAAACAGATAATTAGCACATCTTAAACAACAAGATTTCAGATGTTTCAGAAAGGTTCTAGAATGGGATATCTAGGTGAGCATGACAAGCAGAGGATATGCAACATTGTATTAAGGCGAAGCGATAGAAACCTAATCAGTTTGCCTATTGAGTTTAGAATCTATTGAATCTGGGCAGTTCACAAATAAGAAAACCAGAGTTTTACAATTTTTATAAGGTTTTAATTACCTACAGGATTGCCTAGGCATAGATCAGGGATACCCTATAATATGCTGTCTAAAATGCAATCAAAATTCTAGAAATCGGTTGAAGGAGAGCAAACAATTTGAGTTTTAGGAAGTTCTATAAACATGCTTGTCTAGGTGTTGAACATCACGAAACTGATTTCATACATATTTATCCTATAACATGGTGTCTAGGTGTTGGGGTTGCTTTTAAACATTTTTATAAACTAGATGGTTGTTGATTTATGCGATGTAGACATGGTTTAAAGGGAATACAAATACAGTCCTAAGGCAAGATCTCTAATGCACCTAAGGAATGGAGGTTTTTATTAGGCAGAATTGCAAAAGTAACTTGATGACATAATTTGTTACACCCCATGTTTTCGTACGTGAGAGTACATCGTAAGTCAATTGATGTAAGCTCAGAAATAAGATTCTATTTGATGGAATATAAAGTAAGTTAATCATGTTACATTGGAGGTTACAAATATTTAAGATCATGAATAACGAGTACCAAGAGGGTTGGAAAGCTTAGAAGCTAAACCAATTGAAGAAAATAAGTTTCGTCGAAAGTCGACGAGTTTGGAATGTTATAACATGTACTTTAGGGTGAGACTATGGTTCGTTAAATGATAAGGAGGTTATGCTATGAGTTAATTTTTATCGTATGATAGTTGTGTTCTACATTTTGAAGTCAAGCAAGTGGTGGAACAAAAGTTGGCAAAGGGCTTTACAAGTTACACTCATAATGTGCTTAACATTAGGTCAAATGTAACTGAGCTTTTCTCAAGATATACTTGGAAATAGGGGATGATCTACCTACCAAACGGAATAACTATGACTCTAGTTTCCAACGCATTAAACCGTTCATCGATACAACATAGGAGATATTTGCCATTTCGCGAGACTACGCAAACATCATAAGTGACAAGTAGGTGGATCACTAGAGCTTTTTGAGCAATACATTTCATGTATTATATGAGGTCTTACTAGGACATATTATATACCAAATTGAAGGTCTTGGAATTTAGTTTCCAACTCTCTTAACCGTTCATTCATACGACATCAGGATAAAACGATATAAGCGTCGGAAGATGGACCAATCCTAGGGTGCCAAGCTAGCACCTCTTTGACTTTTCCAAAATTGATATATATAAACATTAGGTCGGCTTTCTCTTAATTATTATACATAAAATGACCATAGAACACCCATAAACATAAACTCAAGCTATCTACTAGGGTTTCAAAGAAGAATATCATCCCGGGCATGAAATCGAGAAGCAATAACATCAAAACGATCCCTACGACGTAAGTGTCATTATACCGCCTCTTCTTTTTCTTTGTAGTTAGAGTTTTGGAAGTTACTTAATAGTTAAGAAACGTCTAATATCTGTATTTAAGGGTTTAAATTTCAAGAAAGTGTGATAAATGTGTTTCCTAATAGTTAGAACTCACGGGACGGTGATCGGAAGCCGTGAGTTCGAGTTATTTGACTTGTAGCGGACTGTTTTGTGTTGCTGTTGGGCTGCGTGTTTTACTACTGTTTTGTGGAGTTTTGGAGGAGGAAGGGTGTGGATAAACACCATATAGATGTAGGGTTGTGATCTGGTCATTCTTTGTAACATTTCCGGGTCGTTTGACACGACTACAGTGGTCGTCTTATGTGTGAAGTGATTAGGTTGTGTGTGGACTTTTTTGGGAGGCTCAATATGATTATTATTGATTTTGTTTGGGCTGTTAGGTGATTGTTTTGACTTGTTTGAAGTCATATAAATAGGGTAGGTGCTGTCTGTTTCATCATAAAATAGGCTGTGGTCGATACATAGTAGTTATGACGCTTAAACGATAACGATAGTGTCGTTTCTCTTATTGTAGATTAAGGAGTTGTGACATTTGCGTAGCTTAAGGCTGGGACGGTATATACAAGGTATGTGAGGCTATTCCTTTCCTTCTTTTGCACGACTCCAATTGTACATAATGCAATGAACGAGCTTCCAAAGATACTCTACTCTTAGAAGCTAGAAATACTTACATTAATTCCCTTCTTATGGAACAATTGATTTTGAGGTTGCTTCTCTTATTCTTATGTTATCAATGTTGTTGGTACTTCCTGATTATTATAAGAGTCTTGATGAAGAGTTAATCCTAATAACATGTACGGAGAATATCGACCTTACGTCACTCCGAAAGGTTCACAATATGATTCCAATGCGTCCTACATGCATTATATATATATATGTAGCTATTTTACTCTACCGAGCCGCGCTATAGTCGGCCGGGTATGGCACCTATTGTGCAACAACTGATCAGTTGGGTTTACCTAGTCCTCTTTGAGGCCGGGTATGATATGATGATGATGATGCCCACAAAGGCGAATGTTCTCCGATGATGATGATGCCCACAGAGGCGGATGTTTTAAAAAGATTAAGTGTATATATGTAGCATGCATTTCATGTTACTGTCTCTTAGAAGCACTCGGATGCTACAAGTTGTATTTCCTACATCTCTCTTTATATTACTGTTCTTATTTATGCTTTCCTGCCTTACATACTCAGTACTTTATTTGTACTGACGTCCTTTTATTTGTGGATGCTGCATGTCGTGCTGCAGGTCCTGATAGATAGGTAGACACAGCTCCCCCACCACAATAGGCTTTCCAGTTCAGCGGTTATAGGTGAGATCCCTTCTCCGGACTTGCCGTGGTCTTGGTATGCATTTTTGTTATAGATGTTATAGGTATGTCGGGGCCCTGTTCCGGCTATGTTGCATTACTTATGCTCCTTTAGAGGCTCATAGACAGGTGTCAACTCATGTATAGTTTGGTATGCCTTGTTGGATAATTTTTGTTGTATAGTCTTTCATGGCAGCGTTGTAGCTCGTACCTTTTATGTAGTTTCTTAGCAATCTTGTCATCCCATGTGATGTATGTTCATGATCCATATCTACCATTTATATTGATCTCGTTATCCCTTAAAGATAATAAGAAGGTTAGATAAAATGTACGTTGGTGCTCGGCAAGTATGGCCCGGGTGCTAGTCATGATCCTCCAGTTTGGGTCGTGATAAACTTGGTATCAGAGCAGGTCTGTCCTAGGGGTTATCTATGAGACGTGTCTAGTAGAGTCTTGTTTATGGGTGTGTTGTGCACCACACTTATAAGCAAGAGGCTACAGGGCATTTAGGACTGTTACTCTTTCTTCTTACTCTAGATCGTGTGGTAGAGCTCAATCGTAAGAACTCAATTTCCTCAATTCTATCTTATTTATAATACGACGATGCATACATCTTGAAAGATGGATGGTAAGAGATTGCAATGTGGCTGTGGAAGAGTTGAGTCAGAGGAACTCAATTTTGCATCATGCTTATGATGAGTAAATGTGAGGGCTTCAGCAGATCATGTGTGTACTAAGATGTGTTAGTTTCTTAATAAGGAGATCTAAGGAAAGAATATCTATCTACCCATATGGTAAAAAGAAATAAGAGAATCAAAAGGTAGATACGAGTTTTAGCAAGTAAAAAAGAAGCAAGATTAAGAATGTGTCACGACCAAAAATCCTAATTCGGGTCGTGATGGCGCCGAACGACGCTGTTAGGCAAGCCAACACAAATTACGCTAAGTGATACCCTTCCTATCTAATTAAACAAGTCAACATTTACAAATTTTAAACAGTTAAACATGATGATAGCTTGACATGGAAATAAAGCATATGCATGCCTGTACAACCCAAAACCCAAAAGATATATATACACTACGCGTGTGTGCCAGGAACTAGTGTCACGAGTGTCATGGGCAACTACTGAATATACAATTACTACAATATATACACGGTCTCAGTATGAATGAAATGGACAGAGAATATAACAAAAGAACTCTAGGGTGCTGCTAGGAAGTCGCCGGGAAAGCAGCTCACCGTGAAGTATGACCACGCTATCAATATCTAGCACCGGCCTGATAATCAGACGTACCAGCCTCCGGACCTGTACTGTCAAGTACAAAAAAGAAAAGAAAGTGCAGCATGAGTACATATTAAATAAATATGTACACAGTGAGTATCCCGCCTAAACTCGAAGAAGTAGTGACGAGAGGTCGACTCGATACTCACTAAGGTACAACAGTAATAACATATGATAGAATATAATGAAATACAGTAGGCATGTCAGGGAAATAAGCAACAAGTATATATATCAAGAGCAGAAATCCAAACAATTGCTGAACTAATCAATAAAGCACTTTCATGGGTAAGACCACCAAACGAAAACGATAATCACAAACTCTTAGATCCGCCGTGGCGTACGACCCGCTCCCATAAGGTACCTTCTACACTCGCCATGGTGTACGGCCCGATCCCATATTCATTTCAATTTCCTTCCAACACTGCCGTGGCGTACGGCCTGATCCCATATTCATTTCAATTTATTTTCAACACTGCCGTGGCATACGGCCCGATCCCATATTCATTTCAATTTCTTTTCAACACTGCCGTGGCATATGACCCGATCCCATATTCATTTCAATTTCTTTTCAACACTGCCGCGGCGTACGGCCCGATCCCATATTCATTTAAATTTCTTTTCAACACTGCCGTGGCGTACGACCCAATCCCATATATTTCACAATTCTTACTTTCCATAACAAATTCCTTATCATTCAACAATTTTTCCATAAAGCCTCAGAGGAACAACACTATACAACACATAACCTCATAGTACATATGGCGTCACAATAAATCATATAAAGCATTACAAGGAAAACATATCAGGCATTACGAGGAAAGCATATAAGGCATTACGAGAAAGCATACAAGGCATGATGTGGGCCTAACTACCCGGACATAACAATAATAGCCGCTACGTACGGACTCTCGTCACTTGGCGCGTACGTAGCCCCCAAACAATTTACACATAGCATATACATCACCTATGGGGACAATTCCCTCTTACAAGGTTAGAAAGGAGACCCACCTCGTGTCGAATCAACCCCTCGGACTACAATTGCGCCTGAAACTCCGAACTCTACACCCAAGGACTCGCAACTAGCCAAAAGGTATACAATAATATCAATGCATGCACAAAGCGGGAAGTTATCCTAGTTATTCAATAAAATCGCTATTCTTGAAGAATTCCCAAATTCCAACCCCGGTCCCTCATGATCAAATTCCGAAAATTCTCGAAGGGATCACTCACCCATAGCCTAAGGATCATTAAGGTGTGATTTCTACTTGAATTCAAGGCCTAGAATAGAAAAATCACAAAATCCTCAAGAACCCTAAAATTACTACCTAATTCTATGATTTTAGATAATTTAATATTGAATTTAACTAGGAATTAATGTTTGAAACTAGTAAAACTATGGAATTTACTTAACTCAATAACAGTGGTGGAAAGTCCCTTGAAGAGCTCCCTAAAAACTTGAGGAGGAAGATGAAAAAGGAGGAAAAAGGCTAAGTACCGTATTTTAACAACACTGCCCAGGGATTCCTTAACTACGATCGCGCCAAGGGCCCTGCGATCGCGAAAGCCAACTGGCTAGACCTCTGCGATCGCGGTAGGGGTCCTGCGATCGCGGTAGGGGTCCTGCGATCACGAAGACCAACTGGCCAAACCTCTACGATTGCGGCAGGGGTCCTGCGATCGCGGTAGGGGTCCTGCGATCACGAAGGCCAACCGGCCAAACCTCTATAATTGCGGCAGGGGTCCTGCGATCGCGAAGGCCAACTGGCCAGACCTCTGCGATCGCGGCAGAGGTCCTGCGATCACGAAGACCAACTGGCCAAACCTCTACGATTGCGGCAGGGGTCCTGCGATCGCGAAGGCCAACTGGCCAGACCTCTGCGATCGCGGCAGAGGTCCTGCGATCACGAAGAACAAACTCATTCGGCCCAGACGCGACTCAATGCGATTGCGATAATAGACTGCGATCGTGAAGGTATGGAACCCAGACCTCTGCGATCGCAAAGGGGAAGCTGCGATCGCAGAGAACAATCAACAGCCCAGCAAAAATCCTTCTCCGTGATCGCAACCCACCTTCTGCGATCGCAGAGAAGGAAACCAGATAGCAGAAATTTCTAGCTTTTCTAACTTAGCTCCCGGGGGTTAAAACACACCCGAGCCGCTCGGGACCCCGTCCAAAATCACCGATAAGTCTGTATTCGTGATACAGACTCGCTCGAACTCTCGGAACATGAAAAAAAACAACGAAACTCAAAATTCAATCCCAAAACCAAATTGAATCAAAACTTAAGAACTTGAAACTCTAGAATTCACTTCAATGCACCGTACCGGTCTATACTACTCGGAATGATTTCAAATTTTGCAGACAAGTCATGAATGACATAACGGAACTATCCCCGGTCTCGGAATTTCATTCGGACCTCGGGAACACAAAATCACATTTCAAGCCAAATTTCAAATTCTATGAAAATCCTCAAAACGTCATTAACTCCAGTTTTTCCCATTTTGATCCGAAACCCGTGAAATCAAGTCCGTTTCTTACCAAATTTCATAAATAACTTAAATAACACATATCGAACCTACTCCGAGCTCCGAAATCATAATACGGGCCTGGCAGCACAGGTTTCACATCAAGGTTCATTTTCATAAGCCTTTAATATTTTCATAAAATAATTTTCTTTAAAAATTCATTTCTCGGACTTGGGTCCTCAGAATTCGATTCCGGGCATACGTCCAAGTCCCATATTTTCCCTCGGACCTTCCCGGACCGTCAGATCACTAGTCCGGGTCCGTTTACCAAAAATGTTGACCAAAGTCAACTTTATTCAATTAATTATCATAAATTCAACTCTTAATCAAGTTTTCACATAAAAGGCTTCCCAGCTACACGCCCGGGCTCCGCACGCACATTGAGGTGAGATTAACGGAGGCTTTCGGGGCCTCGAAACACATTCATAATTAACTTTACATAAGATGACCTCTTTGGGTCATCACAATCTCCCCCTCTAAAATAAACGTTCGTCCTCGAACGGACGTAGAATCGTACCTGAAGTGCCGAATAGCTGTGGATACCTGCTCCTCATGTCCTCCTCGGACTCCCAAGTCGCCTCACCGACTGGTTGGCCCCTCCACTGGACCTTTACGGCAGAAATTCTCTTAGACCTCAACTAGCGGTCCTGCCTATCAATAATAGCAACTAGCTCCTCCTCGAAGCCCAACTTCTCATCTAAGTGAATAGTGTTGAAATCAATCACGTTAGATAAATCAGCATGATATCTCCGGAGCATGGATACATGAAGTACCGGATGAACTTTCGATAAGGCGGGAGGTAAGCGAGCTCATAAGCAACCTCCCCGACTCGCCTCAACACCTTGAAAGGGCCTATAAACCTGGGGATCAACTTGCCCTTCCTCCTAAATCTCATAACGCCCTTCATCGGGCGCAATCTTCAACATAACCTTATCTCCCTCCATAAATGCTACATCACGCGCCCGCTGCTCTGTGTAACTCTTTTGTCTGGACTGAGCTGTGCGGAGTCTCTCCTGAATAATCTTCACCCTATCCAAAGCGTCTCTCACCAGATCTGTGCCATATAACTTGGCCTCACCAGGCTCAAACCACCCGATAGGAGAACGACATCGCCGACCATATAAAGCATCGAATGGAGCCATCTCGATGCTAGACTGATAACTGTTATTGTATGCAAACTCCGCCAAAGGCAAGAACTGGTCCCATTGACCGCCAAAATCAATCACACAAGCCCCGAGCATATCCTCCAAAATCTAAACTGTACGCTCCGACTGACCATCGGTCTGGGGGTGAAATGCTGAGCTGAGATCTATCTGAGTGCCCATCTCACTGTGTAATGCTCTCCAGAAGTGCGAGGTGAACTGAGGACCTCGATCTGATATAATGGACACCGGACTATCTCCCAAACATAAATCTAGGCCAGTCTCTCTATAGTATAAGTAGTATCCACATGAATGAAATGCGTTGATTTGGTCAGTCTATCCACAATGACCCAAACCGCGTCAACGTTGCGCAAAGTCCGAGGCAACCCAAACACAAAGTCCATGGTGATGCGCTCCCATTTCCACTCAGGAATGGGCATCTGCTGAAACAGGCTTCCTGGCCTCTGGTGCTCGTACTTGACCTGCTGACAATTGAGACACCTAGCCACAAACTGTACTATATCTTTCTTCATCCGCCTCCACCAGTAGTGCTGCTTCAAATGACGGTACATCTTCGTCGCACCCGGATGAACAGAATATCGAGAACTGTGGGCCTCTTCTAAAATTCTCTTCCTCAAGCCATCAATATTAGGAACACATAAACGACCATGGAGCCTCAAGAAACCATCCTCGCCCAAAGTAACCTCCTTGGCCCTGCCTTGGACCACTGCATCCCGAAGCTCTGCAAGGCATGGATCATCAAACTCTCGAGCCTTAATCTCTCCCAACAATGAAGAAATGAGCCAAAACTCGACGAGGCTTTGAATGGTCCAATCTCACAAGGCGGTTGGCCAAGGACTGAATGTCAAAGGCTAAAGGTCTCTCCTCAGCTGCAATTTAGGCTAAGCTACCCATACTCGCTGCCCTCCTGCTCAAAGCATTTGCTACTACATTTGCCTTGCCCGGGGTGGTACAAAATAGTAAGATCATAATCTTTTAACAACTCAAGCCATCTCTGCTGCCTCAAGTTAAGGTCCCTCTGCTTGAATAAGTGTTGCAAATTGCGGTGATCAGTGTAGACCTCACATGACACACCATACAAATAGTGCGGCCAAATCTTCAAAGCATGAACAATCGCCGCCAACTCTAAGTCGTGCATAGGATAATTCTTTTAATGAACCTTCAGCTATCGCGAAGCATAAGCAATAACCCTGCCATCCTATATCAGCACACACCCCAACCTGACGCGTGAAGCGTCGTAATACACTGTATACATCCCAGAACCAGAAGGCAATGACAGAACTGGTGCTGAGGTCAAAGCTGACTTGAGCTTCTAAAAGCTTGCCTCACACTCGCCGGACCACCGAAACGGGGCATTCTTCTGAGTCAATCTGGTCAACGGAGCTGCAATAGAAGAGAACCCCTGCACGAATCGACGATAATAGCCTTCTAGGCCCAAGAAACTCCTGATCTCTGTAGCTGAAGTAGGACGCGGCCAACTCTGAACCGCCTCAATCTTCTGAGGATCAACCTTGATACCTTCTCCGGATACCACATGCCCAAAAAATTCAACGGAATCTGACCAGAACTCGCACTTGGAGAACTTAGCGTACAACTTCTGTTCCCGCAAGGTCTGGAGCACAACTCTCAAGTGCTGCTCATGCTCACCCAGGCTCGGTGAATAAATCAAGATGTCATCAATGAAGACGATGATGAATGAATCAATATACGACTTGAATACCCTATTCATCAAGTCCATGAATGCTGCTGGGGCATTAGTTAAACCAAAGGACATCACCAAGAACTCATAATGGCCATATCTGGTACGAAATGCAGTCTTCGGAACATCTGAAGCCCGAATCCTTAGCTGATGATATCCCGATCTCAAGTCAACCTTGGAAAACACTCGAGCACCCTGTAACTGATCAAACAAATCATCGATGCGCGGCAGAGGATACTTATTCTTGATGGTCACTTTATTTAGCTGGCGATAGTCAATGCACATCCTCATAGACCCATCATTCTTCTTCATAAATAAGACTGGAGCACCCCACAACGACACACTCGACCTGATGAACCCCTTGGCCAACAACTCCTCAAGCTGCTCCTTAAACTCCTTTAGANGATCTGAAGGAAACACATCCGGAAACTCTCGAACAACAAGCACTGAATCAATGGTAGGGGACTCGGCGGTGGTGTCCCGCACATAAGCAAGGTAAGCCAAACAACCCTTCTCGACCATATGACAATTCTTTATGAAAGAAATGACCCGGCTGGAGGCACTAACGAAAGAACCTCTCCATTCTAGGCTAGGCGACTCAGGCATGGCTAAAGTGACTGTCTTGGCATGGCTATCTAACACAGCATGATAAGGAGATAGCCAATCCATGCCTAGGATAACCTCAAAATCAATCATATCCAGCAATAAAAGATCTGCTCTGGTATCGAAACTGCAGAAAGCGATCACACAAGACCGGTAGACTCGGTCTACCACCACAGAATCGCCCACAGGAGTGGACACATATATAGGAGAACCCAAGGACACACTAGGGATATCTAGAAAATGAGCAAATAGTATTGAAACATATGAATACGTGGATCCTGGATCAAATAGTACCGAAGCCTCTCTACCACATATTGAGATAATATATGTGATTACGGCGTCTGAGGCCACTGCATCTGATCTGACCGGAATGGCATAGAATCTGGCTGAGGCTCTTGAAGACTGAACTCCCCCAGAGTGAACAGGAACTAACTGACCTCCTCCTGACTGGCCTCCCCCTCTAGGACGACCCCTGCCGACCTGTCCTCCACCTCGAGGAGGCCGAACTGCTGGTGCTGAACTCCTAGGATGATAACTCTGTTGCACTGCCTTGCCCCGATACCTGGGACAATACCTCCACGTATGACCCGGCTCCCGACACACGAAATAACCTCCTGGTGCTACAACCCGCTGCCCGAAAGAGGAAGAACCCTGAATAGCCGGAGGGCGGTGTGAACCCTCTGGTAAGGCACTAAAATAGGAACTGGAGGATCTCTAATGACTGGAATAACTGCTGGGTGCACCCTGGGTGGCTGGGGGACGATAGGAACGCTCTGGCATAGCGCCGAACAGAGGCCTCGCTGAATTACCCTTGGGAGGCAGTGGAGGTGCTGAATATGAAGGCCTACTGAACTGGCCTCCTCCGAACTGACCTCTACCCCTAGCTAGAGCACCCCTGAAGTCACCCGTGAACCTGGCCCTCTTATCTTGCTGACCTGGCTGACCCTGCTCCCTGCTCTTCATACGGTAACCCTCAATCCGTCGAGCTATCTCGACTACAAGCTAGTATGGGGTACCCATCTCTACCTCTCTGGCCATAGAAGCGCTAATACCTGAATGCAAGCCTGCCACAAACCGCCGCACCCTCTCGGTGTCAGTAGGCAATATCATAAGGGCATGGCGAGACAACTCGAAAAATCTAGCCACATAATCAGTCACTGACATCTGCCCCTGCTCTAGTCTCTCAAACTGACCCCGTAGCTCATCCCTCTCAGAAGGTGGAATGTATCTGTCTAGAAATAGCTGAGCGAACTGATCCCAAGTGACAGGAGGAGAATCTGCTGGTCTACTGAGAATATATGACTACCACCACCTGCAAGCTCTGTCCTCTAACTGAAATGTGGTAAAATCCACTCCCTGGGACTCCAAAATCCTCATGTTGTGCAGTCTGTCCCTGCACCTATCAATAAAGTCCTAAGCATCCTCTCCTTGCTCACCCCCGAAGACTGGAGGGCGGAGTCGGATCCATCTATCCAACATCTTCTCCCGGTCACCCTCTGCAACTGGCCTGGGCTCTAGGGCTGTTACTACGGGCTGAACTCCTCCCACAGGCGGTGTGCCCGGGGTATGATGAGCTGCTGCTGCCTGACCTGTGGCTTGAGCAGTAGGAGTCTGGACTCCCCCTCCCGCCTGAGAAGTAGCAGGGTCGGCTGGATATAAACCAACCTGAGACATAGTGTCCATGAATCTCAACATACGGCCCATGACCTCCTGGAAGCCTGGCCCCGTCATGAAATCCACTGGAGCAGGTACTACTAGAAGCACCTCATCCTGCTCTTCCATAATAGGGTCCTCTGGTGGTGCCACTAGTGTAGCTCTGGAACGCCCTCGTCCCCTACCCCGAGCAGGTGCTCTACCCCTGCCTCTACCCCGACCTTGGGTAGCCGGGGCAGCGGCCTCTCCCGGACCAGGAACATTTGATGCACACGTCCTCACCATCTGTGAGAGAATAGAAGAATAAGTTTGAGTACCTCATGGATTGCACGACAGGATATGAGTAAAGGGAAGTTTCCTAACACCCCATAGCCTCCTGAAGATAAGTACAGACGTCTCCGTACCGATTCGCAAGACTCTACTGGGCCTGCCCGTGACTCGTGAAACTTATGCGAACCTAGTTCTCTGATTAAGAAGGTGTCACGACCCAAAATCCTAATCCGGGTCGTGATGGCGCCCAACGACGGGGTTGGGCAAGCCAACACAAATTACGCTAAGTGATACCCTTCCCATCTAAAAACAAGTCAACATTTACAAATTTTAAATAGTTAAACATGATGATATCTTGACATGGAAATAAAGCATATGCATGCCTGTACAACCCAAAACCCAAAAGATATATATACACTACGTGTGTGTGCCAGGAACTAGTGTCACGAGTGTCATGGGCAACTACTGAATATACAATGACTACAATATATACAGGGTCTGAGTCTGAATGAAATGGACAGAGAATATAACAAAAGAACTCCAGGGTGCTGCTAGGAAGTCGCCGGGAAAGCAGCTCACCCTGAAGTATGACCACGCTATCAATATCTAGCACCGGCTTGATAATCAGACGTACCAGCCTCCGGACCTGTACAGTCAAGTACAGAAAAGAAAAGAAAGTGCAGCATGAGTACATATTAAATAAATATGTACCCAGTGAGTATCCCGCCTAAACTCGAAGAAGTAGTGACGAGAGTTCGACTCGATACTCACTAAGGTCCAATAGTAATAACATATGATAGAATATAATGAAATACAGTAGGCATGTCAAGGAAATAAGCAACAAGTATATATATCAAGAGCAGAAATCCAAACAATTGTTGAACTAAACAATAAATCACTTTCAAGGGTAAGACCACCAAACAAAACGATAATCACAAACTCTTAGATCCGCCGTGGCGTACGGCCCGCTCCCATAAGGTACCTTCTACACTCGCCGTGGCGTACGACCCGATACCATATTCATTTCAATTTCCTTCCAACACTGTCGTGGCGTACGACCCGATCCCATATTCATTTCAATTTCTTTTCAACACTGTCGTGGCGTACGACCCGATCCCATACTCATTTCAATTTCTTTTCAACACTGCCGTGGCGTACGACCCGATCCTATATTTATTTCAATTTCTTTTCAACACTGCCATGGCGTACGACATGATCCCATATATTTCACAATTCTTACTTTCCATAACAAATTCCTTATCATTCAACAATTTTTCCATAAAGCCTTAGAGGAACAACACTATACAACACATAACCTCATAGTACATATGGCATCACAATAAATCATATAAAGCATTACAAGGAAAACATATCAGGAATTACGAGGAAAGCATATAAGGCATTACGAGAAAGCATACAAGGAATGATGTGGCCCTAACTACCCGGACATAACAATGATAGCCGCTACATACAGACTCTCGTCACTTGGCGCGTACGTAGCCCCCAAACAATTTACACATAGCATATACATCACCTATGGGGACAATTCCCTCTTACAAGGTTAGAAAGGAGACCCACCTCGTGTCGAATCTACCCCTCGGACCACAATTGCGCCCGAAACTCCGCACTCTACACCCGAGGACTCGCAACTAGCCAAAAGGTATACAATAATATCAATGCATGCACAAAGCGGGAAGTTATCCTAGTTATTCAATAAAATCACTATTCTTGAAGAGTTCCCTAATTCCAACCCCGGTCCCTCATGATCAAATTCCGAAAATTCTCGAAGGGATCACTCACCCATAGCCTAAGGATCATTAAGGTGTGATTTCTACTTGAATTCAAGGCCTAGAATGGAAAAATCACAAAATCCTCAAGAACCCTAAAATTACTACCTAATTCTATGATTTTAGATAATTTAATAGTGAATTTAACTAGGAATTAATGTTTGAAACTAGTAAAACTATGGAATTTACTTACCTCAATAACAGTGGTGGAAGGTCCCTTGAAGGGCTCTCTAAAAACTTGAGGAGGAAGATGAAAATGGAGGAAAAATGCTAAGTCCCGTATTTTAACAACACTGCCCAGGGATTCCTTAACTGCGATCGCGACAAGGGCCCTGCGATCGCGAAGGCCAATGTGCCAGACCTCTGCGATCGCGACAGGGGTCCTGCGATCGCGAAGGCCAACTGGCCAGACCTCTTCGATTGCGGCAGAGGTCCTGCGATCGTGAAGAACAAACTCACTCGGCCCAGACGCGACTCAATGCGATCGCGATAACAGACTGTGATCGCGAATGTGTGGAACCCAGACCTCTGCGATCGCAAAGGGGAAGCTGCGATCGCAGAGAACAATCAACAGCCCAGCAAAAATCCTTCTCCGCGATCGTAACCCACCTTCTGCGATCGCAGAGAAGGAAACGAGATAGCAGAAATTTCTGGTTTTTCTAACTTGGCTCTCGGGCTCTAAAACACACCCGAGATCCTCGGGACCCCGTCCAAAAGCACCGGAAAGTCTGTATTCGTGATACGGACTCGCTCGAACTCTAGGAACATTAAAAACAATAATGAAACTCAAAATTCAATCCCAAAACCAAATTGAATCAAAACTTAAGAACTTGAAACTCTAGAATTCACTTTAGTGCACCGTACCGGTCTATACTACTCGGAATGATTTCAAATTTTGCAGAAAAGTCATGAATGACATAACGGAACTATCCCCAGTCTCGGAATTTCATTCGGACCTCGGGAACACAAAATCACATTTCAAGCCAAATTTCAAATTCTATGAAAATCATCAAAACTTCATTAACTCGAATATTTCCCATTTTGATCTGAAGCCCGTCAAATCAAGTCCGTTTCTTACCAAATTTCACAGATAAATTAAATAACACATATTGAACCTTTTCCGAGCTCCAAAATCATAATACGGGCCTGGCAGCACAGGTTTCACATCAAGGTTCATTTTCATAAGCCTTTAATATTTTCATAAAATAATTTTCTTTAAAAATTCATTGCTCGGACTTGGGTCTTCGAAATTCGATTCCGGACATACGCCTAAGTCTCATATTTTCCTACGGACCTTCCGGGACCGTCAGATCACTGGTCCGGGTCCGTTTACCAAAAATGTTGACCAAAGTCAACTTTATTCAATTAATTATCATAAATTCAACTCTTAATCAAGTTTTCACATAAAAGGCTTCCAGGCTATGCTCCTGGGCTGCGCACGCACATCAAGGTGAGATTAACGAAGGCTTTCGGGGCCTCGGAACACAGTCATAATTAACTTTACATAAGATGACCGCTTTGGGTCATCACAGAAGGGTACGAGGTACCTAGTTAATAAAGATTATCAGTATTTATAATTCTGGCAGAGAAATATAAGCATTTTTAGTTACTTTCAATGGTAATAGAGATATCTACAATTGTCCATATCAATCTCAATTATGCCCTATAGGAGCTAACTGAAATTATTTAGAGTAACCGAAAATTGTGGATAGATTGTTATCATTATTTAACATTTTTGAAGGGTAGTGCAGAACTTGGTAATAGTTCTCAATTGGAGATAGCCATATGGTTACTCTAGAATAGAACAGTTAGATACGAATACTAAAATATTCAGAAATTTCAGAAGATAGGTATGACTCGAGCCACTAGTAAAAAAAAAAAAAAAAAAAAAAAAA